>VYZT01030132.1:0-74480 GCA_013400735.1 Pomatostomus ruficeps | reverse complement strand
CCCTTCCAACTCAAATCCTTCTGGGATTGTATGATTTCACACACAAAGTTTTTTTTTTTGTATAGTCCCACTAAAGATGTAATTCTTCCAACACAATAAACTTTGTGTTTAAATTCCATTGCTTGAAAATGCTATATTAAAATGGACTATGCAGCTGGAATTCATGCATCTTTCCCATACGTGTTTTCATAATCTTTACCTATGAAACACTTTTTTTCCCTCATTGATGGAAATGGATAGCAATTCCAATTAGCAATCATTAGCCCATTCTTTGTTTTTTTGTTTGTGGTGTTGGTTTTAGTTTTTATTTTTCAGTGTGCCTATCCCATCTGAATGATCAGAATTTTGGCAGAAGAAAATTACCAGTTAAGCTAAAATCTACCATAAGACACTCATGGTTTGATTCAGAAACTAGTTTACCAGTTTTCATTTCTGTGATGTTGTACAGCTGTTTTAAGCATCGTGTTTTAGAACACTTCCAGTTAAGACTAAAGAGACTAGATGACTGTCTTTCAGCTTCATGTCAGGTCTCTTCATAAACCCTTTCAGCTTCTTTTATATCTTGTTACTGAACGGAAATCTCTTAGCAAATTCCTTGTGAACAATGTAGCTCTTGAAGAAAATACTACAATTCTCTGTTAAAGTTCAGGACAGGAAAAAACATTAATAATTCTACTTGGTGTTCATACTGCAGAGACACAGTTTCACAGAACAATAACATTTAATTTTAGAAAAAAAAAAAACCACCAAAACAAAAACCAAAAAACTCACAACAAGGACTTATATTGTATAGTAACCACTCACTCTTTCTCTTAATATTTTGAGTTACTGGTGAGAATCACAAAAAAATTAGTTATACTTAAACATAAGCCCTTTTTGTGTCCATGTACAGAATTGCCTGGGAATGGTGATTACAGATTCAACAAGCCATTGTTGATAGTTCAAAAGGAGAATAGGAAAAATATCCTGGTCCAAAGACATTACTTATGATTTTTGTGTACTTGTGTATTTATTTATCTTAAAAAATGACTTATATTCAGTAACTCCTTATTTGTTGAGACTGGAAGAAAAAGGCTGAATAAATTCCATATAATCACAAAAGATTAATTTTATACTAACTAAAATTTATAAATTCTGCCCTTCTCTGTAAGTGAACAATTTAAAATCTATGCCTGTGGCCCACAATTACCAACCCCGAGCCATGTTTCACAAATACGTCTTGATGCCTGCCTAGCTTTCAGTAATTAATGATGATTCACAACTTGCCACACTAAAATGAGAGGATTTGTTTATAGCTTATCTCCCTCTTCCTTCTTCCATCTTATTCAGAACATGCTAGAAATATTTAGAACTCCCAAAAGGCTTTATCAGAAACAACAAAAAAATTTACAAGAGTCAGTGCTGCAAAAAATACAGCAGTTTCACTGATAACAATATAAAACAATATGTAATAACTACCGCATTGTCACACTTTTGGACTTTTAAGTATAAAACCAGAAATTAGAAGATAACTAGCTTAACTCACCTTTAGGATAATGTCCCTCCTCTAGCACAAAAAGATAAGATTTCCTATTAGGAAAAAAGAAAAAAAATTATCCTGCAGACCTTTGCAAAACAATCTGGCCTGCACACTATCCTTAGACATTAATGTGTTCAATACAAGTCACAAGTTTGACTTTCCAGATCTTTTCCAGTCTCCAACCATCCCAGCTACTGCCCCTCAGGTAAAGCAGCACTGGACTATCATGGAAGGGAAACAGTGAAACCTGCAGTGACCTGGCTGTGGTGAGCATCAAACAATGAACTCAGGCAATGAAGGCTTTTCCAAGTGCCAGCCTGATTACCACAACAGAGCTAAGTCATTTTGCTGAAAGCCTCCTTAAAAGAACTAAAGAAAAAGTGGCTATCAGCCAGCAGAAAGTGAAGAGTCTATGAAGGGCAAGATAAAGCATTGTTGCAATCCATCAAAATGAATAGGTAAAGGAGAAACTTTTCCACACACAGTATACTGGGATACAACTTTTTCTACACTTTTGGTTGGTTTTATGGGTTTTATGATGTAGAAATACAAGTTCAGAAACTCCTGAATGCATCCTGTTCTCTCTGGTGTTTCCAATCACTTGTACAAATAAGTCTATGTCTGCATCAGTCCCATAGAAACACAGCAGTAGCATCTCCTGATAAGAACTGGTCTCAAGGGCAAAGCTACTGTTCCTGTGGCATTGTCATCCATACTTCAGACACCTCAGGAGTTTTGCTGTGCATTCACTCTAGCCTGGCTCCTTGGACTGAATCCCCTGGTTACTGACATGCATTATGCATGCTCTTAGGTTATGCCTTTTTTCACACTGGGTGATCCTAGTCTTCTAAAACTGCTTCACAACATGACCTAAAGTGCTGTGACTAAAGACAACAGAGAGACTCACTCAAAACCCACCTTCCTTATCTAAACTGAAATATGCACCCTTTGAGGATGGATCTTCCATTTCCTTCAGATGGAGTGTTTCTTAGGATGTGAGATAAGCTGTCCCTTGTCTGTCTTTCTGTGCGGGTATTACGATTATGATTAAAACTCACATACAATGTGCGGGACAGGGGGAGATAAAACTCCTTATGTCCTCCCCATTTTACATACCTTCTCAGAAAAAATCATTATTAGCTGTTAAGACACTTAGTTGCAGAAACCTAAACAAATACTCTTATATGGACAGTCTGTAACATCTTTTGTATAAAACAGAATATATTATTACTGGAGAGAAGAATGACACATTTTCTTTCTAGTGCCTTTTAATTAAAAATAAAACAAACAAACAAAAAAAACCCCAGATAGAAATAACAGAAAGATTATTTAAATATCATAAACATATTAGCTGGTATCCTGCAAGGCAGACAGTATTTTCCTTGACATTCACAGATAGCAATATGCCAAAGTAGCTTACATCAAGTGGCTGAGTGGGAGGCAGAACAGTAATGGTATAAACATAAGCCTGGGATCTCACTGCGGGGTTGTCCTTCTCACAATACAGGAACTATTTCTCTGAACCTTCACTGCCTTCATACAGATAGTCACCATCAGGAAACTCAGTTTTCTACCTCATAGCCAAGAGATGTAGAAATATCTGTTGCTCCTTGGTGAAATAAGGTGTTGTGGGCCCTAGGAGAAACAAGTAAGGAAGCAAGAACTGCAAGAGGGATTACCAGTCTTAGTGATCATTTTAGGGAAATATGTTTTCAGTTCCAGGTTTGCTTTTTTCTTTATTCTGTGATTGAAATGGAAATGCCTCATCTACATTAGTGGGTGAGGAAGTCTTTTATTGTAGCTGCTTAATGATTGCCATCTCTTTTTTTTTTTTCCCAAGGTGCTAGGAAACCATTTCAGTTAAACAGAAAGAAAGAGGAAAAAATAATGAGTGCTGAACACTGAAAACAAGGACAATGCTTATTTGATTGAGTAGAGTAATCCCATACTTTAAATCAAGTTTTTCCATTCAAAGCAGACTTCAATGCTGGTGTAGAAAGCAATGTCTGCCCTACTTCTAAGCATAGCTCTTTTTGGTTTGTATCTGAAGGAAAATCCCTGCAGACTGTGTGACTGTAACATTATGATCATTAAATTCAAAATCCTATGAAGATAAAAATATTAGAGCAGTCTGTCCAAAATAGTCACCCAAGTACCCAAGTACTTGAGTTTCAAACAGGGAAAATGGAAGAGAGTACTGTGAAATAGGGTCTGAACTTTTGTCCCCAGTTCATCATAACAGAAAATAAATATGGGAAATGGATAGAAAGTTTAGACTTTATCTTTGAGGAGAAGAAATGAGCTTTGAAGATGGCATACAGGCTACTCTGTGGACATCTAATTTCCTGAGTAAAACTCCTGAGTTTTAAAGCATGATGCTAATAACTTATAAGGGCTTTTACATACTCAATGAGTTACCCTTTACAAAGAAGACTGAAACCAAAAGAGGGTCTGCTATTTGTAGATGACAACAGAAGAGGAATTTGAAAGCAAAAATGCCTATGCCATGTCCTGTTTCACAGGCAAGTCCAATTAGACAAGACAGCCAGCAGCAGAAGAGATCCAATACGGAGACAAGTTTCTTTAATATGGTGGCAAGAAGTGTTTGAGATTCTTCATGGCTGTTGCAAGAACTCTGTTTTTAATTTCCTCCCCACTGAAGGCTGTCCTAGAGCAGAGAAGAGCATCCAGGCCAGGAAAGCCTCTCTGCAACCTACCCATCCCTCTCCATCTCTATTAGAAACCTGCAGGCTGCTGACCTTAGGGAGTGTGTTGCAAAGGATAAAATAGAGAGGCCTTAACATTTCTTTGAGTGAATACAATGTGATGAAATGATGCAATGAAGTAATTCAATTACAAGCTACTCTAAGACACTGAAGTTAATGATTGGTAGAGTGATAGGATTTTAGGAGAAAACTATTTTAATTTATGGCAATTTCAAACCCAACTTGATTTCTGAATATCCATGAAAATGTCATGTATTACCTCTTAGGATAAAAATTAAGGAATAAATTAACTATGACTGTTTTCTTGCTTGTAGAAAAAATATAGCTTTTTCATTCTTATATTCAGTCACTTATGCTGACATATTTAGGTGAATATAAAACACTATTGTTACTTTCTTTGCAGCTCTTAGGGCATATTTATTTAAGCTACCCAGGGAATATAATAATTTTGGGGGGTTCATTTTCTTCCTGGTTTCACCCAACACTGGTATATGCAACATGAAATCTGAGGTATCCTTGCAAGCTATAGCTTCCACATCTAACTACTTAACAGTGGTTTTGCCTTTTATAACAAAAAAAAATTACTTTGGAAAAAAGTCTATGCAGCAAGTAGTAGATTTGGCACTGTTTCTGTTTGTATCAGAATTCACTTTAAAATCTGAATCTCAATGTAAAATAATAAAAAATGTATATAGATTCCATAAAAAAAGTAGTAGGCTCCAGGGAGAAAATGGTATATTTTCTCCACATTGATCAATTTCAGTATGTCTGCTGCCTATTTCAACAACCTAAGTGTCACTGCTGTATTTTTCAGTAGAAAATCATTTCAACAGAGTTGGCAAACAAGCAGCCTCCTATACCATCTCTGGACAATTCAAGCACTAGTAACTCAGAAGTATTCATGAGAATTTGAGTCTTTCTTTGTGTGCATAGGATGGGGCATTCCAGAGGCTGATATCCACATTTGTTTTTTAGGAAGCTTAGCTAAATCTCTTCACCACCCAGATTAAAGACTCATTTCTGTGGTGTGGAAGATGTACATACAGTTTTTTGTGTGATAGCCAGGAGGTTTAGAAAGTTATCATTACCTGTGGTGCATCCTTTGTAATGAAGCCATCTGGGCTGCTCAGTACTAAGTTAGAAGAAAATAGAGCTAGTTTGATTGAGAAAGTTTTAATACTTCCTGTCATAATAAGAGAAGAAAGTGTAGTTGAAATCAAGTTTCACCTCATTCTTCTAAACAGAAATAAGACAGCATTTCACATCCCCCACTAATGCATGGACAAAGTGTTATTTATTCATTACACACAAGGTATAATGTATTATAGTGAAGCATTCAATGAAAAATATTGGTGGATTACATAAAGAAACTTCTTAGATATTACTGTTATATGAGATATCAATATTTTTTATGACTGCACCAATTTTGCACATGAGAAATCAGTGTACAACTGGTGCTATTTCCAAATTATACCAGATTTGAGTAACTTTTTAGTCTTTTCCCTGGACTATCCATTATCACCATGCTACCCCAATTTAATGAAGCTTGGGACTCTTTTCAACTTCCTTCCAATAATCTTCAAAGAATATTTTTATCTGGACAGAGGAAAATGGCACTGCTTTACAAACTGGCTCATTAAGTTGGCATCCTGACAGGGTAGTTGGTGAGAGTACTATGGAACTGGGTATACATTTAACCAGTTCAGGTCTTGCTCTGCACTCCCACACTTTCTCATTCAAAATTTAATCCGAGTCCAGACCTGCTCTCAAGAGTAATTTCTGGATAATGGATAAGGTTAGCTCACAGGCTTCCATGTCACCCATGAGACCACTTTGTTTCTATGGCTGCACTGCTGCTGACCCCGCTGAGACAAAATTAAGCTGTCTTTGAGGGTGTACAGCTGAAATGTTCCTGCAGTCTGGCAGCACCTCATCAGGATGCAGGTTACCATAGGTGCTTGCTGTGCCTCCAAATTGTTACTGATTGTTCAGCCTTCCATGAGGCAGACTGGACAAAAATCACAAGACACAGTGAGTGGGTCTGAGCTAAAACCGCTGGCACATTTCTTCAATTGCTTCAGCCAGTACTGGGTTGCACCCTAAAAGCCCACTACTGTGAAGGATGTGGCCATGAACCTGATTGCTTGCTTTAAACAGTGCTTCTGAAAAAATATGGACTATACACAGACTTGGAGATACATGTTTCTTAGATAACTTACTGGAAATCACCACACTATGGTGGTGTGTGTGGAAGTGCATACACACATGCTCATTAAAAAGGAATTTTCCATATGAGCTTCCATTTGCATAGATATCCATGTAATATATCTGAATTTATAAACTACAGTATCTGCAGAATGGGAAAAAAATATTATTTACCTCTTGCCAATGGATCTTTTTCTCCCACCCCAGGCCAAGCATCTATAAATGACTGGTTTATTATTTTAGAGGGCATGGAAATGAACCATTCCATTATTGAGACCCAGATTAGAGTTGCAAACATTACTGAGAGAAACCAGCAAAAATTCTTCCAAACTGTGTAGGCCAAAATGTGTGTGTATTTGTGCTTCACCTTTTCACTGAAGCACACAAAACCCCCAAGCTACTGAGTAACCCAAGTATCTGCTCAAGTACTAGGCATTAGGAAATATTGGACATAATTTCCTCCAGTGTAACATTATTAATTTTCCTGGTAGTGCAACATCAGCAGAATCCAAAAGTCAGCTCAGATTTGGGACCCGTGAGCTGCCACTGCAGCATATTGGTTTAACTACTGCCTCTTGGGCTTTCAGTTTCCAGCTCTCCCTGTAGGCTTCAACATTAAATAATGTTGTACAAGACATTTATATCAAATTGAAAGGGTATAAAATGATAAATGTATTAGATATGGTGTTTACTGTCTCAGATGTTAAACTAAGGCTACAGATATAGTATATATGCCTACTTATGTGCAGCCTTTTTACTGTGCTGTCAGAAATGTGCAGAAAATTCAAACTAATCTGAGCAAATGAAAAATATTTCTGCCAATTCACAGCGCAACTGAACCTTTTCAGCTTCATTTAACTTCTTCTACAAACCAAAAGCAATTTTCAGAGGAGATAAATGATTTTCACTGCAGGAATGTCAAAGCTTTTGCTAGAGACAAGTGTATTTAAAAAATGCTGTTTATTTTACCACAAAAATTATCAACTTTCACAGATTAAAATGGAAAATATCTTATATATTTATGAGAAAAGATTGTGAGAGATATGTTTGTTGCTGGGCTGATAAAATAATGTGACAGTTCCTAGAAACACTTCCTGAGTGTCAAAGGTATAGAAAAGAAAAAGCAGTTATATGGCAAAAGTGTCCCTTCACTTACTCACCATCAGTAGAGGGAAGGAAGACAGTGGGAAGTGTCACATCCCAAATGGGCTCTTTATCTGAAGCTTTTCAGCAAGGACAGAGGACTCACAGAAAGGGAGATGGGTTCACAGTGCATCCAGCACACCAGAACCAAAAGGACACACAGTCTGTACATTATGGTGCCTTAGAATTAGTAAGGAAGAAGGACAGAAGTTCCTATTCCGTTTGAAAATTGCAAGACCACATGCTGTTTTTTATTTATTTTTTTTTTAATATTTTAAAACCATAAATTCAATTTTGATATTGTTATTTTGTAATTTTTTAGTTAAAAATTCTATTTTGATTCCAGTAAAACACCAGTTAACTAATTACTTTAAATGTAACAGAAATGATTGGTGTTTGTATGTGTATAAAAATTTGATTTATGCATTTAATTTTGCTATGTTATTAGCTGCAGTACCAATTTTGACTGCACTGTAGTAGTACAGATTGACCTCTAGAAAATAAAGTAATTTTGCATTCTCAGAAATAGAGAAAACTCTCTAGCACAAAAGCATAAATCATCTTTGAGATTTCGGTGTATGTTCTGGATCAGTAAAAGCATAACTACTAAAAGTAGTGTCATTGACATAACTTTACATGTTAAAGCAAAAGTAGATCATAACTGATTTTTTTTTTTCTATTGGACAAGTACAGGTCCCCAGACTTCAAAGGATAGTGACTACAAGAGTGAAGAGTGCTTCCGATTGATGATAAACACACATTATAATTTCCTTTTAAACATTATATATACCACACTCATTCACCAAGTTGCTCAGCAAGGAAAAAGCAATTTACCTTTTCCTAATATAACATGGCACAGGAAAAATACTATGAATTCCAAAAAATAAGGTAAAGAGTAGTTTGAACACTGGATCATTTCCTTAGTGCAGTTGGTTCTTTTTTAAAACACTCTGATTTCTCATTTCCTCTGGCATAGCCATAGTTTCTTAGCTCATACTCAGATTACATTAAATCCTTTCAAAATTAGCCTAACAATGTTATTACAATTCAACAGAGAACAAATGTGATCCTAATAGAAAGTTACAGAAGTTGTTGTTATTGTTACTGTTGTTAATAATCATATCCTGCAATACACTCCAGGAGTCCTAGGAATTATTGAATCCTATTTTACACTCTAATATGGAGCCATACTCATCTTATGTCTTCTCCTCCCACACATTTTTTGCTAAAATAGCTCTCATATAGAAAAGATATAAAGGATTTTATTTTACTTAGGTCATGTTCCAAGTGCAAAGCCCTGCACCTGGGACGGACACAACAAAACAGCCCAGTCCAGGCTGGGATCTGTGGGGCTGGGAGCTGCCTTGATGACCAGGAGGTCCTGTTGGACAGCAAGCTGAACCTGAGGCAGCAGGGCACGGCTGCAGCAACAAAGGCAAGCTGGATCCTGGGCTGCATCCACAGGGGCGTTATTGACAGAGATCCCCTCTACTCAGTGCTGGCCAGGCCACACCTGGAGCTCAGTCCTGGTCCCCCACATTGCAAGAAAGACACAGACAAACTGGGCATGGTCCAGAGGAAGGCTATGAATATGATCACAGGGCTAAAGTACCTGTCTTATGAGGAAAAACTTGAAAGAGTGATGCCTTTCATCCCTGAAGAAGGGAGTGGGGACCACCTCATAGTACTTGGAGTATTCCAGCACTTACAGGATGACTGCAATGAGGGCAGAGGTTTTCCCTCCACAAGGAGCCACATGGAGAAGACAAGGGGCAACAGGCACAAATTGCACTGAGAGAGGTTTCATCTTGATGTAAGAAAGAATCTTTCTGCAGTGATACAGTCTGTTTCTGGAACAACCTCCCAGGGATGTGGGAGAGCCCCATCACTGGAGATTTCAAGGTGCAATGGGACTGGGTGATAGATAATCTCATCTAGGCCCATGAAAAACTGGACCAGATGATCTTCTGAGGTCTCCTCCAACCTGAGCTGTTTTATGACTCTCTAAGACATTTATTCCCTGAAGGATCTAGGAGTAACTACAGTGCAAAATAAGGGGTTGAATCAGAATCACAGAAAGATTGAAGTTGGAAGGCACCTCTTAAGGTTATCTGTGCCAAACTTGTATTGAAAGCAGGGCTAATGCCAGGTTTCTCAGGAATTTTACAGGTAAGGTTTGAAAATCTCAAGAAAAGCAACTTCCATTGCCTTGCCATGTTAAACTAGAGCACTCCATTATTTTTCCCCCCCATGCCTAGTAGGGACTTCTTTTGCTGTAGCTTGTGACCATCACCTCATTCTTCCAGTGTGTGTCTCTGAGAAGACACCGACTTCATCTTCTTGACTACTTCTTTCTAGGTGCACAAAGGCAGTAAGTAATATTCCCTGACACTATTTTCTTCAGGATGAAGAAACCCAGTTCCTCCAGCTTCTGTTTGTAAGATACATACTCCATGCCCCTAAACATTCTGGTGGATGCGTGCTGGACTCTCTCTTGCTTGTTGATATTCCTCTTGTACTGAGGAGGGGAGATCAATAACAGGATTTACATAAAGCCTCACCAGAGTGCCAGGCTCATCACTTACCTCAAACTGCTGCTTATGCTCTAGCCAGTGCAGGCCAATGTGCTTTTATTTTTTCTTGTAGGAGCTGGCTTGTGTTCAGTAGCACAAATAGGTTCAACCTGGCCGGCTTGAATAGTACAGCTGCAGTCATAATCATATCTGGGACCTGCTAACAGGGCTGAAACCACCTGATTTAGAGCTAGTTTAGAGTGTTTTCAAAATCAGAAGTCACAGAGCATACATTTAGCCCAAGTTTCAGTTACCATAGCAGGAAACAACAATGGCTTGAGGACAACATCACTTCCTTGGTAAAAATGCATTGAGAAAGGCAGCACAAGTGATCCAGCTATCGGACAGCCTCTTGGGAAAAAGCCACACTCTGTGGTACACTACATGGAGAGTGTTGAGGGCTGTTGTTGAGGGACACTGGGAGAATCAGACAGTTCCTGTTTCCTGTTTTGACAAGCTCATCCAATCCACCTCCTTGCCCCAAGGCAGGCTCTGCCACTGCTGACTCCATCACATTTGGCTAATATTTGTCTCAACTGCAGTCAAAAACCTCCCATCTGGCAGGCGCTCCAGGCAGTTATGTCCTTGCTGCCCTGCCCTTACAATTAGAAATAAATTCCTGATATCTAACTTGATATCTAGCCATCATTTTAGGCTTCCAGAAAAAGGTAAAGGGCAGACATCCACAAGATGTGGTTTAGGAGCAGCTGGCCTTGCCTTAGACCGACTGACGCAGGCTGAGCGACATCTTTCATGGGCCTTTCCAGCCCCATGTACCATGATTTCTCTGGTTATCTTGCTGCTTTCAAGAAAATTATTTGACAGCTAAATCAGCTGGAAGTTGTCTTTCAACATGAGGCTGAAGGGAATATTAAAAGATGACAGTGAGGCAAATGCCATACTGATGCAACTAAGGTTAAAAACATGTTGTAACAGTGACCTTCTTAGGATATGATTTTATATTCCCCTAGATACTGCACCAGCTCTAGTGTGGATGATCTGCTCTTTAAAAAAAATAATAGATTGAACTTATATATCAATTTGTGCATAGAAAAAACAATTTTAGCAAGCCAATTTCTCTCTTTTTAATTCAAAAACAACTCTACAGTTAATACAGAAAGAGCACATTAGTCACAAAGAAATTTTGGAGGAAAGAATGTAGTAATATCCCTAGTCGGAAGGGAAAATCTAATTTCAATATTTTTGGAGCTTTATTGCTGTCTCTGGACAAAGTTCACTAAATTGGATTTATCTCCGCATAAATTCCGGCTGGAATGGACTGTCATATGGACTGTAGCTATAAGCTAAATCCTTGTTGAGTTTTGAACTAAACTCAGAGAAACTCAGAGAACACTCATTTAGAGATTTTAAATCAAATACTATATTATTCTTACTCTTAGTTCCCTATTAGAAACTTAAATATGTTTATTTTCCCTCATGAAATCAATATCACATACACACTAATATCCCTGTTTGGTTTCTCAGACTTGTAAAGGATGGTACAACAGACTGCAGAGACAGATCCTTCTATTTTTCACTATATACAAACCATCTAGGACATGAAGGTGGTGAATGACCAGTGAGTTTGAATGCTAACATCTCTTCTGTTTTGCAGTGGCCACACGCTACCAGGCAGATGTGCAGGCCTGGACACACAGAGACATCGAAGAACTGCAAGTGAGGCTGAATGAGATGTGCAAAGAAATTCTTCGAGGATCTGCAGTTTAGGGCTTTACGCAGACCTCTGTGCCACATTAGCAGAATACTAATATTTCCTTTGCTCTGACCTTTGCTTCCATCAGTTGCTTAAATAGGTGAAATCTTGTGGGTAGAAACTGGCTGAACTGGCTGCTCATCTATGTTTATGCATATTTGGAAGGCAACAATCCTTATGTAGGAAGCAACAGCAGTTGCAGGTGGTAATTCACCTACCCTGTGGTAAAAAATTCTCAGTGCCTAAAAATCCCACTGAGCACACTGCCAAGACTGTCTGGAGGTACAATGGCCAAATGGAGCGCTTACCCCGGTGAGGTATATGAGGCAGGTCAAAAGGCCTTCAAATAAAACAAAGGATCGTGTCTCCTGTGATGTAGGTCTACTGGCATTTGTTGCTTCAAATTCTCTTCCAGATAATGTTGCAGTGCAACAATCAACATGGAGATGGAGGCACCATTGCACTACTTTCTTGATCACAACTCCCATTTCACAGTCTTAATTTGCTACTTATGAGGCCCTTGGTATCTCAGTTGCCTTAGAAAGCTAATGGCTGGTACAATTTAAATTAATTAAGCAACATTAAACATTCATAGCCAGGATTTTTAATATTGTACTCTTAAAACACGGATTTTTCTAAGGGATTTTCTTTTTTAACTGCTAAGAAGAAGTCAGTGCGGGATTCAAGACCTTGATAGCGACTCTGTTACTCAGCTACCAGATTGTTCATACTGCAGTCTGTCAGAGCAGATTGCCAGTGCCAACCAAATATTGGAAGTTTTATTTGATTTATAGATTTCTTCTAGGTAGCAAAAAATCCAGTGTGCTTTTTGTGCTTCAGCATGCACATAGGGCAGAAAGTAAGAGAATCACAACACAAGCTTTGAAATCTGTTTAATTTTGCAATCTTTCTCCATTTAACAATTGCATAACAAGTTGATATTTCAGAACCAGTATATGACATCCTAATAATAAGTTGGCAAGTAAAAAAGCAGTTTTCTGTCATGTAAATGCAATACCTAAAGCCAAAATAGGTTTTTCTAAACCAAGTAACTTTGAAGGCTACATGCTTAATTGAATAATGATCTACTTAATTGTGAGGGCACAGGTTCTTTTGGAAATTACAATAGTTTGCATTTAAATTATCTTTAAGTAGATAATCTTGATGTTCTTTACAATTAGTAAGAAAACAGTAAATACCTTACCAAGACAGTTAAATGATACTTAGATCCATTTAAACAATATCTAAATTAAAGGCCAAGGAAGGTTAGCTTAATTTCCTGTTTATGCTCAAGGGCAAAAGTTGAAACAGTACAAGAAAGATTGATCAGATAGGAAGTGGAAGGAAACATATTAAATACTTGAAATTTAAGAAAGTTTATATGAAGACTGGATCAAAAATCCACCTACTCTGGTAAGAACAGAAATTTTTAACAGCCCCTTGTCATACAATTTTGCTTTTCCACTTCTGCTGAAGTGTCATTTAACTTGAACACTCTCAATGGTCTTTTCTTTAGCTTTTCTTCATCTGAATCTCCAGCCCACTCTTGTTTTTCACTGACCAGATGCTGGGGTTTGGGATTCTTCTCCCTTTTTTCTCTCTTTCTTAGGAAATTTTTCCCGTTTTTTGTTGCTAAGAAGCGATAATGGGTGAGTACTTGAGAAAGACAAAGGTGGGTGCAACTAGCTAGCTCCGGGGGACAGAGAAACGTGGCAATCAGGCAAGTGGAAAAAAGCTAAGCACTGCCCTACGGGGTTAGGGTTCTGGACATTTCGGAGGGGAAAGAGAAGCGGCAGGCGCTCCAGGGAGACTCTGCCATCACCACAGGCTTCTGTCTCCTGCTGTGGCTTCTATCATGAGTAGAACTCAGCTCATGGCAGCCTCTGCACTGGGACCTATCTAACACCCTGATCCACCAAACAAAGGACCCTCCACCATCTGCTCCAGAGTCTTGGGGGAAGAAACACGGGAACCGTGAGCACTTCCCTCTCTCAGGGAGCCTGCCTCTCCCAGCTGTGGTTCGGGAGCCATCCCTGCCTGCTGGGACATCCTGCAGTTTCCAGCTTCAGCTGCTGAGCTTCTGATACATCTCATCTACCACTCTGGGATTTTGCTCATCCCCACCTTCCCACCTTGCTAGTCTGAGGTTCCTGGCACAGGTCTTTTTGCTTTTCCAAAAAGGGAACCGCAACCGGCTGCCCCTGGGAGCTCATAGAGGAAACCCCTTCTCCATCCCTTCCTGCTGGTTGCAACCGCCATCATACACGCGGCCGAACCCGCGCCACAGCACCCCAGGGGAGTCATCGCACCCTCCCTGCTCACCGGGAACACCAGCGCCCCTGCCGGCTGTGACCGTGACTGCACCAAAGGGGAATTGCCGACAGAGCGGGAAGAGACTGTCCGTGGGTTTGTCTGTTCTTATTTGTCGTGGGTACCACTGTTGGTGTTTTGTCTGTCCCATTATATGTATAAATATATTAGTAAAGAACTGTTATTTCCTTTTCTCATATCATTTCCTAAAAGCCCCTTAATTTCAAAATTACAGTAATTTGTAGGGAAGGAGGTTACATTTCCTGTTCTAAGAGAGGCTTTCTGTCTTCCTTAGTAGATACCTGTCTTTGAAACCAGGACACCAGACCATTAGAGTACTGGATAAATGCCTGCTGATGGCTTAAGGATTTTTGCTGGTGCACCCACTCCTGTGTAAGGGGGAGTCTAGTTATTTGAGCCTTGCTTAAAAAGAAGGGTGACCTACAATTTTGAAAAAAACCCTACATACATTTATTTCAAAGGAGGCAGAAGATCGTTAAATCAATTATTAGAAGAAGAAGCAAAATAAGTTGTTGTAGGAAGCACAGAAAACCAGGAATTCTGGAAAAGGGAAGAACTTCAAGTTGCCAAGGTGTGAAATGGGGAAAATCAAATAATACTGGGGCCAAAAAAGGATGAAAGCAAAGGGAATTGAGAATGATGCAAAACCAGTGGGGGAAAAAAGCCTGAAAAGAACTCTTCTTCCCCCCAATAAACAATGATTTAGAAATACAGGGGCACAGAGAAATAATAAAGGCATAAAGAAAAACTGAACAAAGAAAAGAATGACTGGGAACGAGAACGGAGGTAGCACAATAGAAGGAGAATGAGATATGGATTGAATAGAGGTAGGAGGGAGAAAGAGCAATGAAAAAGCCCACATTTTGTGTTTAGATAGTGATATATATTTTTAGTACAAGTTTAATCTTTTGTGGCAGCCACAATTATGCAAAATAGCAATCTGCATCCTAAATATCTAGTAACAGCAGGAGTAGTGGTTTACAATCTTCCTGTGAACACGTACCATGTGTCAGAAATTATGACATTTTTCACCATGATAGCTGTCATCATCAGTCTGTTCAGAAATTTGGTGATTAAGATTTAGCCAAAGACTGTGTAATTTTTATAGCACTTACATGGCAATGCTCTTGTTCTGACGTGATGATTTTTAAATAAATGTCTGACACTTGATGATATCCTGAAATCAATAAGCTGAGACATAAGCCAGAGAAAGTGAGGAATAGAAAAAGAATAGGTTTGTTCTGTAGTAGGTTGCAATCATCACTACATCCTTTCAAAAGCTTTATGCATCACACCATCTCTCTTAGCAGGAGAAAAAGGTGTAAATGAAAACTGGCAGTCTAAAAGGCTTTGAAGTCTAAAATAACAGGATTAAAACCAGCTGTACTTGTTGTAGGAGAAGCCTTACTAAGAGAAAACCATTGATTCTCTACTCTTGCCACAGTATCTTTTTTCCAAAGTTTGTTGGTTTATTTGTTGCTACAGTAAGGAATCATCACAGACTTCTCCTTGGACATTACTTAAAACATGATACATTGAACTAGTAATTCCAAAAGAAATAAAACAACACTTTACTGTCCTGAAATGCTTAACCCCCATGACACCTGCTGGGAATTAAATTGGCTGGGCTATTTCCCTCAGTACCCGTATTGGAAAGATCTCGAAAGTAGCAGTAGCTATTTACAGCTAGCAGACTCATTTTTAAGCAGGACAAATCCCTGAGCCCAACACATCCCCAAAAGCTGGATTAGAAACAAGCTGTATGGAAAATTAAATTTACATTTTAGCTACAGGAACTGAGCAAAACCAAAGAAATAGCATAGGAAAGTGGCATATTTTTCTTAGAAAGGGAATCTTGATTCTAGTGTTGTGTTGATTATTGTAATTATATATCATGTTGGCTTTATCAAATGGTTAATGGAATGTAGATGATTCAACATCCAGATGTAGAACAAATTTTTTGTGCCAAAAAATAACCAATAGTCAATAATGACATCAAAACATGTATGGTTTCTCTAAAGAAGGATTTAGAGAAACATCTTCTAAAATTCAGCTAATGTTATATTCAAACATATTATGATTACTTTCTCCATCAAGAAGAATAAATAACATGGTAATCTATTTAGAAAGCATGTATGCCTTTTTAATTCTCTTCAGATGAATATAAAATATCATGGTTTGTTGAGATGTGCTAGACATTTCCCAAATATTTAAGTAAAAGGGCTTCATTCATGATTGGTTATGTCGGGCACATGAGTATGGCTAAAATGGTAACACTATAGATTTTTTTGTCTGCACTAAGCTTCTCAATCCTCTCTTCAAACATTTAAATAGTGCGATTAGCATCTTCATTTGGCAAGGGAAAATGTTAAAATTCAGATGGAACTCATCTAATTTTGAGCATTATGGAAATTAATATGCAGCTTCCTATAGAATTGAGTTAATCAAGCTCTTATTATTGTGATATCTGCATATATTTAATTATAGCTAGTTCCACTGCACATTTCATGGAGAAGTTTGTAAGGGTATGCAGAACATGGCCATTGTCTTTAATTGAGGAACTTCTGTCTGAACATTGTAGGTCCTGTTTTTTACAGGACTCTAAAATCAGGAATCAGTTTGTTAGCTGAAATAAAGGTTCCTTTCAAAACAAGTAAAAGTATCCAGAACTTTCAAACAAAAATATTCTTTAAGTTGATACATAATTTTGTAGTTATTTTTCTAGCCTGGTATCAAACTGCTTTCTTATTCCTGCTACCCTATTGTCGGGTTGTTTGTCCCAAGTTTGGATACACACTCTGTTGTGGGTAGGGTTGTTTCCCATATGGCAAACCTGACAGCTGCTGTTTTGTGGAAAGTTTGCTCATTTAAAATTACCACTAGTACTGTGCTATGGCTCTGCTGCAGACTCAGTGGAATGGAAACGAAGGAAAAATGCTTCTCAAAACAAACAGAAAGCTGATATCATTGCTTGCGCAGTAGCTTCCACTGCAAAATGGAAAAGGCGTTTGCAGTCCAGCAGCGTGGTTGCAGTCTAAGCCCTGCAGCAAATTTAGAGCCTCAGGACAGCTGGCCAGGTCTTGCTCTCAGCAGGGCAAAGAGCTGGGCTTCCCTTTGGTTCAACCAGAGGTTTGGGATTGGTAGCTTTTTTCTCTGAAGAGTTAATATGTTAAAGAGGAAGATTGCCTGTTGTGAAAGGTTACAGTTATTCTGTCACTCATAAATGCTAAAAACAAGGTTTAGATAAGACTTTTCTCCTCACACTTTCTCATAAGCTTCCCCCCCCTCCAAGCCTGGTTTTTTGTGGGTTTTTGTCAGTGGTTTGGGAGTTTCTGGGGGGCAGGGTGGAGGAGCAGAGGCAGAATAACAGAGGTCCAACACCTCAAAAAAACAGCAGTCAAATAAAACAGCAGATAAAAAAAGAAAACTGTATCATCAGCCTGTGAAAGGGAGTGAGTGAGCATGCTTTTTGCACACTCCTTTAGAAGAAAAATATACGGAAGCAGAGAAATTCAGACCGTAAAAAAAATTTTGAACTTCTGCCTTAAGGCAGGGCTGCTGGCAGGGAAGAGAAGCAGAAATATGCCTTTCCAGCTCTTTGAGAAACTCTTGTGTCACTTTGATGACCGACTAGAAGATTAAGTAAAACTTGGATGGTCTCATGACTCCAGAAGAGCTTATGGTGCTGTTTGAGAGAGATCTCTAGAAACAAAAAATGTCTGCTCTACTGAGGAATATGTGCATTTCTCTTCATCTATGCCACATAAATCTGGAATTAAAGATGATGAAAAGGATATAATGTAAAACTTGCATTACTGTTGACATTAAAGTGAGCAGCTGAACTGTTGAAAAAATAACAACCCTAAATTTAAAATTCAGCTGTCATATTGATGAATTACATTCATTTATGTGCATACAGATCTCAAAAAACAGCAGCAAAATCAGACAAGAACAAAACAGAACAGTGATTATATAGGACCTCAGAGTATGCTGAGAACTATCCACCATGGACTTTGGGTTTATTTATTCAAGAAATTGTTGCATTTTTCCTAATATTTTAACTCCTCTGTGTCAGATCTTCATATGGGAATAGTTCCTTAATGTACAATGAGCCAGTGAAACTCTGAATAAAGGAAAGGAAGAAACCTGTATACCTGCTGTACACATTGCACAGAACTCAGCTGTATTGCAGATGTAATAATATTCATGGACAGATAAAAATGTAACTGTGATATTATAGTGCATGTGTCATAAAATGCATCATAACTTCTTTCTGCTTTGCTACTCAGCAGTTGTTGTGAAGGACATCTGCCTTGAATAGGCTGACTAATAAATAGTATATCCAATGCACATGCCAATTTTGGATGTTAAGAGACTGGAATCCCATTTCAAATGCTATAATATTATGTACCTGACATTTTTCAGCTGAGTATTTATCTGAACATTTCAGTAGAAGAATTTTTGTTATATTCATTTAATCATAAATAAAATGTTATGTCCTTTCTGGAGAAAAGTGATTCATTGTTTCAGTTATTACTGAGGGATTTCCAAAAGTAATATTATTGTACCTGAGAACTTCCTTTTTGACCTTCCCAAGGCAGATAAATTCCCCACATTTTCCTGCAGACAAGATTTCAGAAAATCCAACAGATTTCTCTTACAGAATGAGTTTTCCTTTCCTTTCTTTATTTTGTTATGCAAAGTGAGACAGCTGCATGGAGGACAAAAGTAAGCTTGATCAGTGGATCTTACAAAAAAACTTGATATCCAACAATTCCCTTCTCCAGAGATGCTGTTGCCCCCTCAGTGTTCAAAAGATTACTTGGAAACAGATTTTGGGACCACAGCCTGCTAACCCTGAAAAAATGCTACCAGTAAGGAACAAGAAATAGTCAACTCCTACTGTAAATCTCTGCATTCTTTCAGGTTTTCTAACAGAAATGTCCACAGACATTCTCAGGATGTCATCAAAGGATGTCTTACAGATCTCTGAGCAGCCTGAGCTTTTTCAATTTTGTTTTTACCTTTTTTTTAAAAAAACCCCAAAGCACAGTAAATCTCTACTTTTTACAGAATATTTAACCAGAAACTTCAACACTTATAAAGATTTGGTCAAATTATGTGAAAATTTCTTTCTTTAAATTAAATGTTGTATTGGGTCTGGTTTAGATGGAGTTCATTTTCCCACAGCAGGCCATGCAGAGTTTTACTTTGCATTGGTAGCTAAAAAAGCATTGGTAACACACCAGTGCTTTGGCTACTGCTGAGCAGTGCTGGCATCAGCGCTGTCTCCCAACATTACCTCTCTGTCAAGGATCTGGGAATGGGCAAGATCCTGGGAGAAGACACAACTAAGCCAGCTGACTCTAATTAACCAAAGGGACATTCCATACCATATGACATCGCTCAGATACAAAAGCTAAGGAAAGGAGGAAGTAAGGGGAAATTCATTATTTACAACATTTGCCTTCTGGACCAACCTTTGGCACTGAAGCCTTGCTTCCCAGGAATTTGCTGAACATCAGTTGCTGATGTGAAGTAAAGAATAAACTTCTTTTTCTCTTTGCTTATATGTATGTAAACTTTCACTTTTGCTTTTATAAACTGCCTTATCTCAACCTACAAGTTGTTTTCTATCTCATTTTCTCTCCCCTGCCCCACAGGGAAGAGGAGTGATAGAGAGGCTTGGTGAGCACGTGATGCCCGACCAAGGTCAACCCACCACAAATGTCTACAGAGAAGGAGGGAATCATTAAATAGAAAAACTAGTAGTAACAGCTGTGTATGTCAGTAAGTCTTTTGCATTCCGTGGTGTCTTCTTTCACAGATAGATTTTTAGAATAGAAAAACATTCTTGATGGGTGTTCAGCAACTTGTGATACATTAATGGCTGAAAACTCCTCTAGTTCATAAAATCTCTAGTAACACTATAAATCACTGTCAGTTGAAGAGAAGAAAAGCTTTGTTGAAAAGATTGGCTAAAAGAGGGTGAGAAGAACACAGATATCACAAAGAAGCCAAGTTTCATGGTTTATTTAGCTCACACTTAAAAACCAGCACTAAATTATATAGCAGAATAAACTACATCCAAAAAGGTAGCTTTTCAGAAAGACACAAACCGTTACTCAATAGTGCAGTTTGATTGAAACAAGATATTGTAAAACTGTATCAAGTGGGAAACACCATTACTAAGACTTAGCAAATATTTGGAAAGATGATTTATATCAAGCAACCATACTGAAATCCTATTATGAAAAACCAATTCAGAAATTACAAAGCACTGTTTTGTTTCAGTCCAGCATATTACTGAGATTTCTTGGCCACACGTGAACTGAAGTTCAAGCTTCATTAGAGAACTCCAGGAACCACTCCTTAAGTACATCACTGTCATGACTGCCTAGAAAATGAAAATAAGGATATTGCTGACTTTAAGTGTTTTTCTTGACATAAAATATTGCACCAGGCTGTGATTTAGAAAATATGGGGCACAGCCACAGAGGTACAAATTTAGCACTTGCTTAAACTTGCGTTACATTTGTTAGGATAAGACCACTGTGCTTCAGTGAAGACAATACCTTCCAACACATCTCAGTCCACTTCACAAAGTGTTTAAACCATATTTTTGTCTTGACAGAAATTGAGATGGACAGCCTTATTATTTTTAATTTGTACATTGCCGAAGGCTTCTTGATACTTGAAGGGCTCTGTTTTATAAAAACAGATTTTGGAAAGATGAGCCATTTTATAAAGTCAGTTATTATTAAAATCAGTTATTATTAAAATCAGTTGTTGTTGTTGTTGTTATTATTATTATTAAAGAAGAAGAAGAATGAATATTATTGGAATTTTATTGGTGAAATAACATGAGGCAGCTTTCGATATTGTAGCTTTTGCTTATGTTCAGTACTATGGGTTCTGCTATTTTCATCAACACTTCTTTGTGGCCTATAATATCAACAGAGGTTCTCATACTCAATGGGTCCAATTTATCATCTTGCAAAGGTGAGAGCCTAGATCCTAATCATATTAAGTTCACGATAAATCATATTTAATCATGTTAAATTCCTTTCTCTTCATGACAATTCAGTTTCCAAGGCACAGCTGTAGAAGGATGCATCACACCAAAACCATGGCTAAAATGGAGCCACATCTTCCTTTCACCACCATAATTTTCCTTGAAGGCAGGGTCTTTTGGAAATGGCATTTTTTTCCTATTGAGGATCCTCAGCCTGGCTTATATAAATGACTTGAATTTAGGGGTCTAATGGCATTTTAAGGCAAGTGAAAGTAGGCCACAGCAATAAGTGCAGGGCACCTGCAGAGGATGGAAATTTCACCCTCAAGCATTTCTCCAAGCTACAAAATACCCACGGTAATTGTGGCACATTATAAAAGGTGATAGACAAAGACTGTAGGAAACATGTCAGCTTCAAAGAGAAGGGAAGGCAATAATTACAGACTCGTGAGACAGTCTGATGTTTGTCCAGTTCCTTTTCAGAGTGAAGCCGTAATCGCAAAAAGCTCTACTTTTTGTTCTTCTGAAGCACGGTGACTGCAAAGGCTTTAAAGCTTCAATAAGAAAAAGGAAACACTGCCACCTAACTGTGGAAACTGTAATTTTTTTTCACTCCTTAAATCTGAACGAACCGGTATTTTGTATTTTAAAGCATGGAGGAGGGTATTTCTTTCTGGAGAAATCTTGCCTGCAATTTATATATAACTAGTGCCTGCCTTTTTAAAATCATTACTGGTAAAATCTAGTTTTCAGGAAGAAAAGTCTTCTTGACTACGCTGCATGAGTTATAAAATTGTGTTTTTTCATTTGAAGACACCTGATTGGAACAGGATTCATACTTAATTGAGGAGACCATGTGGGATCAGACCTTGTGTAATGAAGTTTCACTTTAAGTACAATAATTACTCCCTTTCAAACATAATATCTGTATGAATATGAATACACAGACATGTGCATGTTTGCTTTTTCTATATTTCTTTCTATCAGAAATTGTTTTCAAAATTATCACTTAGTATTCTGTATTAGAAAGAGAAAAGCTTGCTGTGGCGAATTACCACAGCAATCCCTCAATTGAGAACAGAATGGGAGTTTTATGAAACTTTTCACCTTAATGACTGAATATATTTTGCAGTGCCAGGTGAATTGATCCTTGGGCAAGTATTGGAAGTGTAAATGCCCATTCGTATACATGTGTAGGCTCATAGCCCAGATTCCAAAATCATTCTCTCCACAAGTGCCTGTGCAAAAACTACACACATAATTTCTGAACCTACTACAACTGTCCAAGTGCCTGAATGAAAAATAATGAAGAGGAAATACTTTAAAAAAGTAGTCAGGGCTTGAGCCATAAAGTTCAAAGAACATCACAGATGCTACACAGTTATCATATAAACCTGTTTATTTGCAATGAAAAGAATTTCTATGCTTATTTTTGAAGTATCTATTATAAATTCAAATGTACATATTTTGAGTAAGTTGTTTTCTCATTGCAACAAAAAAAAGATGTGACATGGTGGGCCCTGGAGTTTACATATGTGTTTGTTCTGAAAACAAAAAGCCATCAACTCTTTCTTAGCATCTTATTCTTGTACCTTCTTTGAATCTGTTGCTTGTATTCTTACACTTACATTTCTTCACATTATAAAACTCTCACAGAGAAAAGAGTGAAAATGTGCAGCAAAATGCCCATCAGCCGAAAAGGAAATTTAATTTTTTTTAAGAACACAAGATAATAGTGTGCTTTCAGGCATGGGATTTTTAGCTACTTGCTTTGATGTTTCCATTTTAAAAATCGCAGTGTTATTTTGCATGATTTTGCCTGACAATAAGCTTTGTTGACTAACAGTGTTATAGATGAGAATCTTTTTACTTCAAAGACTAGAATCCATCTGACATTTTCAAATAACATTGAAGTATTCAGAAAAGCAGTGTTGCATATTCCAACACAGTAAAAGGAATCACACTTGAGTCTGATGCTAAACATGAGATATATATCCCACATTTGACATTTGATATATGCTCTTCATCAGTACAGAAATATGCAATTATTTCCCTTTGAACTTTTTAGCTTGATAGGAAAACATCAATAAAATATTTCAATTAGTGCTAGTATATCTATGTGATCCTTGTTGAAATTTTGTCTCACTTCTTACTCCAGAAATGTGCTGGGAATTATGCAAACACACAATTCTTGGCCTTGATCCTTAAAGGATCGCATGTATCTGCACATCTAGGAGAACCTTGGATTCACTTCTGCAATATCAATGCCCTGAACAGAAGCCTGCCCATTTCAGGGCTGTGTACTTTAAGTATGATATAGCTATATCTAAAAGCAAATTCTGGCTGTGGAAACAGAAGTCATAATATGTGCAACTGCCTGGAAAAGAGATCTTATTATCTCAGGAAAACTAAACTGAAAAGACATCAAGTGTTGCTATTTCATTAAGTTTCTGTATTAGGTGTTACCTCCACTATTAATGTACACACAGAAGAGCCTTCCCTTGGATTGAAATTTAGTTTATTGCTTTTCTTCTTCAGCTAATAAGTTGGAAAAATGTAGCAAACCCGTTTATACTGAAGTAAGTGCCACTGGGCATTGTTCAGCAGGTGGTCAGTAATTTTATTGGATATCACTTCTTTTTCTTGCATTTTATTCCTTTCCTCTCTCTTCTTTTCATTACTATTACTATTATTTTAAATAGCACTATTCTCATTAGTATAATTAAAATCATTAGTATTCGTATTATATTTTATTTTGTTTCCGTTATTAAACTGTTCATATCTCAATCCCTGAATTTTACTTTTTTTTTTCCCCAAGTTCTCCTCCCCTTCCCACCTGGCTGGGGAGTAGGAGTGAGTGGCTGCATGGTGTTGAGTTGCTGGCTGGGGTTAGGACATGACAGCCCTTTTGGGCACCCAACATGAGGATGCATATCACCTCCTGCTCTGGTAATGTTCCAAAATCTTGCCCTGGCTAGTCCATTATCACTTCCAAGAGTTCTGGGTGACCAGGATTTCCTACTCAAGCTTGTGTGATCAGTGTGACCCATTTACTCCATGTATGATCCCTTTGAATATCCAGCCCAGCTGCAGTGCCCGGACGAGCTGTGCTTCTGTGGCCCGATGCGTTGGTAAAGGAGCATCCAATGTGACACACCCTCGAAACACGGATTTCCATCCCAGGCAGCAAGATCTTGCCATGATGTGGCAACCCAGATGGGTTTACCTCTGCACCGCCAGTTATCCTGCTTCGATTTCTGCAGCCACCCTCACAGGCCATTTGTCACCATCCATAAGTCAACACAGAGGTAAATAATTTTTCTAATTCAGCCTCTCATTCAGATTTTTTTGCTATTTCAAAAGTAAAATTAAATAAATAAATATTCCTTTTGTCTAATTCTAATGACAATTTTCTCATTAAGATAAAATGGACAGCAAACATTACTGTTTTATTCCATTTCTGTATTAGGTGTTAGCTATACTATTAAGGGGCAGAGAGAAAAGTCTTCCCTTGGGCTAATATTTATTTTATTGCTTCTCTTCTTCAGTCATTAAGTTGGCAAAATGTAGCAAAAAAATGGTTATGCTGAAGTGCAGCAAATAGTGAAGCAAGCAATATTTCAAGAAAATATGATACCAGTGCTCAAATGTATCACACAGCACACAAGGTGTTAGAATATCACTCTGTTCTTCCATCCTGCTCTCACACTTGCAGGCTCCAACTTTCCCTGCCTCTGTGTGCAGACACACACACAGACGTAGTCAATTTCTGCATAACAGAAACAATTACAAGAGATAGCAGCGATTGCCACACTCCTACAAAAGAATTTTTGAAAAATATTGTATATGTGTGTGTATGTATATGCCTTTTTTGTCCATACGTACACACACACATGCACAGGTAGGTTCACTCTTAACACTGTCTTTTTGCCTCAAGTTATTGATGTCTTTAGATTGGTCTCTTTTGTCTTTCAAAAATCGAACTCTTCTACATCTAGTGTTTGCATGGGGATACAGCTCCGTCATCTCTCATTTTCTCTCAAAATAGACTTTCTAACTAGGAATAACAATCTGCACAGATATTTCTGCAGCTAAATAATAACAAATAAATTTGCATCCTGGAAAATTAAAATTTGAACACCACAAGTCAAAGTTAATTGGTTACGGAAAGGTTGTTTTAGGCTCTTCTACTTCCAAAAGTACTCACATATTTTCAGTCTGAAGCAGATTCATGTTTTAAAAAAACAATTAAGGAAAGAAGATAAAAATGTCTCCACACAAGAGATACGGTGCCTGCCATCATGGCAATCATCTGAACTGATTTAGCAGGAAGCAAAAATCTTGGTTTGTATCTGTAGAGTCCTTGGTATATCATAAACTGTCAAAAAAACAAGTTCAGAATCGCTGGACGTGTATGCTTACCATTTTTACCTTGTCCTGCAGAACAGAAGATTTGTCATGCAATGGAGAACAGGTCTGCTCTTTAATGATAGATACTAACAACCTGAAACAAGAAGAATTTGACTTCGATATAATTGATTTCAATGCAATTACCCTGATAATTTTTTGTTGTTGTTATTTAAAATAAAAAAACATTTCTATTTCCTTTATATTATAAATAACACACAGACTCAGAGTGCCCTGTATGCAAGACTTAGCTACTAGGCTAAAGCTTGGATGTTGGAATTGCACATTGCAGTTGTTTACCCTATATATTTTCTGCTGATAGCTCTATAAAAGTTCCTGATGCATTACAAATGTTGCTGTTGAGAAGAGGAACAGTCTACTGGTCAGGTCCCAAGAGATTCATAGAACTTGCTATATTTTAATGGGAGTCAGTGGGATGCAGGTATCCTGCCAATGCTTATTATCACTCAGGCTATGTACCAAATTGAAGACAAGATACAACAAGAAATGCAGACTAAAGCTGGCAAAAAAGAAGATGAAATGCAGAACAAAGTATTTCCCTGGAGGTAGTAAAATAGATACGGGAAAATCTGTGTCAGATTTGTCCAGTGAAACAATCAGAAAGGCAGCTGAACTTGCTGTTAAAGGACTTCCTGTGTGGAAGTGAAACCAGAGGGTGACATTTCAGATCTCAGGGCCAAAGGGGGGAAGTCAAAGATTCTTATGCTCTATCTGTTCTTGCTTCTAAAATTGTCCTGTGGGTGGTAGGCAGCTGGAGGTAAATTGCAGCAGTCCGAAATTATTCTCACTCATTATTTAGAGCTGGAGAGCTGTGAAGGTGGGGAGTTCAGCTGCATTATCTCTTCTCACCCTCCAAACACCTGCTATGACTTCAGCTTTGTTGGTCCCAAGAGCAGACTGCCATTGAATCCACTACTGACACAGCCTGGCCTCAAGAGGAGCTGTAGGCTGACATTGAGTCCCTTGTCAAACAACCCACCACTGAGATCAAGAGGCTGGATCTGGGACACAGAACTGGGCAGGAGCTATAAGGGTGGGTAAAGAGTTGCCCAGAGCTATCCAAGCATTACTCCAGGGCTTGTGGAGTGGTCATCTCATTCAAAAAAGCACTCAGGAGAAGAGTTCCTCTTGTCCTTGCTATGGTTACCATTGCAATCATTAGGAATGTTGAGAATTACTCTCATTCCTAACTTTTTCATCTACTTTTTCCTTGTATTTATACATTTCATTAATGAGAGCTTGTCTTCCTGCCTTCCCTTCTATTTCATCATGGGCTTTTGCAGTTCTGTATTTCCAGGACACCTGAATGAGAGCCAGAGTAATATGCATTTTCCTATGTCTCTGTCACATCACCTCACATGGATGCTATTTCAATATGAGATGGTGCCTGTATTTATCTCATCTTTTTGTAAAGATGAGATCTCAGACCTGTAATTTTTCTGTCAGAACTGCAGGGCTGCTTCTGCTTCTTTTGGATTTTTTTTTTTTTTTTTGATGCAGTGACTGAAATTCTGCATAGCCTACTCATTTCAAAAAATATGCCAATGATTTCTGTAATGGCACTGCCTTTACTGCTTTCTGTGCTTCTCTTCATGCAACTCACTACTAGCTCAATAATACAGCCGAATATTCTTTCCAGAAAATCTCTGAACATACAAAGACATGCTGTTAGAGATTTTCAGCAATTTTTGAAAACCCTTTTTCATTTAAACTAATCAAGTTCAAAATCAGTCCTCAGCATCTGCTGAATTACACATATTCAAACAGAGTTTCCCTGGCCATTTAGTCAGGGTTAATTTATTAATTTGGTAGAACCAACTGACAAAGAGATAGCTCTCCTTGTTGGCCAGTTATTTGTCTCGTGTCTACAGGAGGAGCCAGGAGTCTGAGGTTACAGCCTGATAAGTAAGATATTTAAACCCTGAATAATTTGGTATGCTCTCCTATGAAGCCGTTAAGTTTTTGTCTTTTGTTAGAAGTTCTTGCCTTAATTGCAGAGAATAAACCTGAGAAAGACTAAATGCTATACTCTGATATTCAACATGCAAATCTACTGACAAATGTATGCCTTATAATGCCATCAAATATGAAAGTGTATACTAAAATTCATTTTCTTCTAGATAGAAAACAACATGCATTTTTAACAATTACTTGCATTAATACCATCTTATTGGCTGTTTAGATTTATAAATAAAAGTGAGGTTCTTGGAGAACACTTCTGAATGCTATCTACTCCTACAGCATTTGTTGCAGAAGAATGTCTACAGTCACATTTCATATCCCTTAGACCTTTTGGAAATTTCTCCATAAAACTCACAATATAAGCAAGGATGAAATGTTGATCCTTTTGAAGTTTTATCATGGACTTCAATTAATTTAGGATTCATTTCTTATGTGACTGTCATTTAAAAACAGAAAGTTACCTCCTCAGGGAGATTCACTATGTGAAAACAAGAAAATGTTAAATCCCCTAATATGTTTTCTTTATGATTATTATTATATGTTTGGCTAGTTTGTACTATGGATAGAATCCTCAGTTGCTCACAACACCATATTTCTTCTGTTAGTTTATTAAAAAAGAATATGTACTTACAGATCCACATCCCCAAAATGATATAGCAGGGCTAAGTTGGTTAAAGAATAGTATATGTAGAACTGCTCTCAACTGCATGAATTTGGATTTCAGAACCTCACTCAAATCAAAGTTAGCCTTGCTGTAGAGCTGGTCAGTCATCTCCATGCCTACCCTAAGGTCCCTTCTACAATCCTGGAACAGCGATGAACAATGTTCAGATGGCCACAGTTCTACATATACCTTCACATTTCAGTTTTGTGTCATCAGAGGAGACTTTGAATGTGAACAGATTTTGGTGAAGCAGCCATCTTTCACAGAATATTTAACTTCCCATTTCATTCAGTGTCTCTATGTTAACAGAAGTTTAAAGTATTAATGTTACTCTTGAAAGTTGGCTTAGCTGTTATTCATGACACGTTTCCTATAAGCTATATAAAAACAAAATTAGCACAGCTACAGCTTGTTAATACATCTGGCACAAAACATGGATACTTGAGATTATTGGTCTTTTTGCCAGCAAAGTATCAGTAATACCATATGACTGGTTTGGTAGCCTTGTGATTATCACCCCATGATACATATTAGCCCATTTTTCTATGTAGCAGGTCAGCAACTGGTGAAAATACTACAGACTTAATATTTTTCCAGAATGCAGTTAGCCACCAAGATGGGTTCGCTGAGATAAAAGCTCCTAACAATTCTTTCTTGGCCAAAAAGAAATTAATGCTGCTTAAAGGCTTGGAAAGAAAGAGAAGAGCAGAGAACTGTGTGGCCTGTGCTTTTTCCAGAGGCAGTTATTTAGTGCTGGAAGGCAAAGGGTCAGCACTGGCCCATATTTTGTAATGCCCTGGTAGTATTGATACCAGTGTATTCTTCTTACCACAGTGCAGCATTCACAAACAAAGTTTTGTTTGAAGAGACAGACTTCAGTCTGGCTCTCCATGATTTAATACAAGCTTGCTGCATACAGACTAGCATGTTTTTCCAAGGTTCACACACAGGACCCACATACACTTTTGCCATTTACTCTCATGTTTTCACTCATGCCAACAAAATCACAGTACTTGAGCTAAATGCATATCTTCCCCACACGTGCAGAAACACATGTAGCACACACAGCACCTGTCATGTGCACCTGTGGCTGAGAGGTCATGGGAAGAGCCAGACAAACACTTAAGTATATGCTTGAAAATCAGTCTGCTTTTCTCCAGGTTTATTCTCCCTTTTTCCTGAGTTCCAAATAAAAAACCTTTAGAAATTTCACTGTGAGAGTAGAACTCCTTTATCTGTGAAACTGCTCCATTTAATCTTAAAGCTGTGATTGTGAGTGCCAGACTGTGTTCATTTTATGGAGAAGTAAAAGATTTCTGCTTCCTTTGAAAGTACTTTCTTTCTCTTTTGTTTGGTCTGTAAAATGAAATGCCATGTTACACTGTCAGATGAATGAATTCTGATTACTGTATTTATATCAAAGCTGTCTACAATTGCTTCTCCAGAGATCAAGTTGCAGATATAACACTCTTAATAAACAACAGGACCCTTTGCAAGCATCATCTTTCCTTCATAAACCTGAGAGAATTGGAAGAGGATCTCCCAAAATGATTGAAATTTATGCAGTTTTAGTGGATATTTTGGACAGGTGTATATCAGTTTTAATCTCACAGTAATAGTGGTAGGAAGGGGCCTTGGGAAGTCTCCTATTCAAAGCAGGGTCAGCTGTGAGATCCAGCCAAGTTGCCCAGGGCTTTGTCCAGTTGGGTCATGAATACCTCTCCAAGGACAGAGACTGCACAGCCTCCCTGGGCAGCCTGTGCCCCTGCCTGACTATTCTCAGGCTGAAAACTTTCCTTAAACTCAGTCTGAACCCCTCTAGTTCCCATTTATGCCTGCTGTCTCTCATCTACCCACCATGTGTCTCTTCAATGAGTTTGCTTTTTTCTGGGTAATCCTGTGTATACCTGAAGCTGCTTTTGTTTTGGGTTCCCCCAAAATCTTATCTCCTGGCTGAACCAGCCTTGGTCCCTCAACCTCATGCTACAGGACAAGTTCTCCAGTTCCATCCCTCCTGGTGGGCCTCCATCCAGACTGTGATAGCTCAACTTGTATACAAGAAGACAACAGAAGAACGTGTCAAAAGCTCTGCTAAAGTGGCAGTAAATTACATCTGCTGCCCACCCCTCATCCATCCAGATTGTCATTGTATCCCCAACGGCAGCCAGGCTGCTCAGCTGGCACCCACCCTCAGTAAAGTGATGAATTCTCTTCCTCATCATCTTTTTCTCCTTCACATGTCCAGACCTCATTCATAACTAGTGTTTCTGCCAACTTTTATGAAAACTAAAAAATTTGGAAGTTGTTGAAAAATTTTATTCAACATTTTTGCTGGGGATATTAATTAAATAAAGCGCACTCTTGTGTGGAGACCTATTTAAATATTTTTTATTAAATGAAACATCTAAACCAGAAAATCTCTATAGTAAGAGAATATAATTCATATAGATCTGCTAGAGGATGTTTTCATCTAAAATGAAAAATGTGTGAACTGTATCTTACTGTAATAGTTTTTTCCTGGTCTGAAAATCCAGTCCTTATTTCAGCATATTAAAGCTTTATTTATTATGCTTATTGGTATTATGTTCCAGAAATAGTCGTTGAAGATGAAATATAGTCTTAATTCTGTAGACCTTTGATATAGATATTACTCAAGTGGATTATAGAGTTTTAATAATTTATGAAAAATAATTTATACCAAAGGATTGAGTTAAATAAATCTATTTTATTATGGTATTTCCTAATAATAGTAATAACAAAACAATGCAATACATGTGAAGATTACTAACACTAGTAGTTTCCACAAATGCATTGTCTTGCATTTTTGACCTCAGTTGTTCTTGATGTTAATGTGCCATGTTGTGAACATCCAAATATAGTTTAGTAATTGAATACATTTTTTGCCCATAGTAATTTCATCAGAAAGCTGTAAGTACAAAAAGCTTTTTAATATTATTTACAAAATCGCATTTTCGTGGAAAAGCAATATTTACAATAGTATAATATTCAAATAGATAATCAGTTATTTAACTGATTCATGCCTTCATAATTCTCACTGCTTCTCCTGGCTATGTTCTTCCTTCCTCTTCTGCGTTTTCACCATACATCATTGTCACCCCTTACGCAGTCCAGTCACAACAAAGCTGAATTTTCTAAATTTTCAGAATGCTTAAAATTATTTTCCAGTGTATGCTTCCCAGCTGCTTTTCATGTCCTGACTTCTAATGAACATCACTGAGGCCATGAGCAGAAAATACTGCTTATCCATGTCCAGAATGGCAAATAGTCAGTAAACCAAAGTTGATTGCAAAGTATAACATAATATATAAGTGAAAAAGAACTGCTTTCATAGGGAAAAAAAAATCCACAAAATTTGGAATAAAAAATATCCCCAAGGATTTACAAAAAAAATAAATGGGCTTCAAAAACAACATGGAAGAGGTTTCCAGCAGCAGGAATGATCTAATGTTACATTAAAGTATATAAATTAAGAAGTAATTTCAGAAATTACTAAAACTCAAGTTTTCCTTTTCCCAAGGGACAGACCTAAACAACAGGTTTTATCTTGCTCTGACTCTAATCAGGTTGCATTCATGGTCAAGTGAATCAACTCTGATGATTAGAGCATATTTCTCGGTAAGTGAAGGTTCACATCTTCTTAGAGTAGACTCATCCCTAATATTTCATAACATTCTGAATAATCAAAATTCAGCTCTGCTTATGGTTGTAGCAGCTCCTGAACTGGTTGGCTATTTAGGATTCAAAGTTTAGCTGGAATGATAAAAAGGAAGTAATCTATTAAACTAGAGAGACTAAATAAAGTTAGAATTATTTACACAAGAAACATTATGTAGACTGCAAATATTTAATAACACGAGTCACAAATCTGATTTTATTGCAGGCTCTTCAACAAAATGTATCATATCTACTTAGAAACATTTAACCAGCATAATATCTTCTCACATGTATCTTCAGCCCAAGTCTGTTAGAATAAATTACCTAAAATCAGCCCTAGATTTGGTGTGTTTATAAAGAATGGTCATTGTTGATTATTAAATGACTGTGTGGGTGCTATATAAAATGGAAATACTTGATATTACTTGTCAAATATGGAAAACCTGAAGACGATGAGAAATTTTCTATCGCAGAGCTTATGATAAAATCTTATCTGTGTCAAAAGGAGCTCCATGTCTCTCTTGTACTGACTAGTCCAGAACTGGAGACAGTAGTCCAGATACAGCCTCACTAGGGCTGAGGAGAGGACTCAATCATTGTTACTTAGAAGCAAATGTAAATTAATTATATGTTTGAAATTCTCGCATTTTACTAACACAGCTTTAGAAATTAGGGCAGTTATTTCACCAAGCTCTTTACAATTCTGAAAACAGTTTTAATAGTCCAAAATAGTGCAGACTTTAGAATAATATTAGATAATCAAAGATATTAATTTCTTCTCAAATCATATAAACCCTCCAATGGATAGCTTGTAACTCAAGAAAAGTGACAGTGTAATGATGACAGTACAAAATCAAATAATTTAATTGTTTGTAGGTGTCCTCTTATAACCACTTTTTTTTGTTGAATGGAAAAGAATCTGGAAATATGTTTTTCTTAGTATGAACTCCAAAATAAACTCAGCTCCTTCCATTAGAAATAAGACTTCTTAATACAGTTTCACACTTTAAGTAGGGTATTTTTAAAAATGGAACTTTGAATGCTTGTGGGATGAGAAATGAAGTTATAGAAAGCAGTGACTTTGAGAAGTTCTGGGTAATGACCTCAGAATTCCTCATGAGAAATGTAAGTACTTGATTCTGTCTATAATGAAGGCAAGCTTTAGCTGTCTAAACAGGGATGATGACATGAAAGTAAGGAATTTACTTACAAAATGCTCAGTGTGCAGCAGCTCATTGTGTTTCAAGATGACCATGGAAGCTGGAGAATTTTAAAAGTACACTGAAAGATGCAGGAATTGGAAAACAACTTCTAATAAGTATGTAAGGACTGTGGTTCATTCAGATGCCCAAGAAGACCACAAGAAACTTGACCACTGTGTTTAAGCACAGGGACAAATACAAGGCCTTTTAAAGTGTCTGATGAGCTTATCAGAAGGCCCAGCTGCTTCTACTAGAAGCTATGAGAACTCCTCTAGTGTAATAGTCATCCAGTTTAACCATGGAAAGTGGTGAATAGGCCATGACCAAAAATCCTTAGCATGAAACAGCACAGTTTTTAGCAGTACCTTCAGGGTGCTCTTTATTTGGGTATAGGAGCATGAATGAGCCCAAATTTCCAACCTCTGTGTAAGAAATGTGTCAGGCAAAAGCTGAGACAAACAGTAATCCTGGTCTACTGGGGCTTGAAGTGTGGGGCTCTGAGTTCATATGTTCACCCAATTCCTTTGGAGCTCCTAACTTCCTCCTGACATTGGTAAGTTTATGTTAAAACAAGTACTATAACTAAACCTCAAGTTCCAAAGTTTCATTCATTCATTTGACAAAACTAAAGTGGAATTTTGTCCCACACCATCACTTCTGCTTTGTTTGTTTTGTTTATTATCCTTTCCTTGAAGCATCAGATAAGCTGGCCGCCTCCAAAGACAGGCTGAGGTGGATGGCCACTAGCCTGAGACAGCACAAAGATTTCATGCAACATTTGTCATTTCCTGCACTACTTTCCAGCTGCTTTGATCTTATTACTTTAATTGAACATTTAATGTGTGAATAGCTAAGTAAACACTGTTAGCAGACAATAGCTATTTTTGGGTAGTTCAAAACATCTTGGTCAGTGTTTCCTGTGTTTTGGCTGCTATTTCTTCTTCCTGCTGCTTTTGATTCTGTACAATGTAGAAAGGCTTTGAGACTACTCTTAAAATCTCTGTTTTTATCAAGCAGCATTTTCCAGTTTTCTTAATTTCTTGCTCTGAATTACTGCAGTGATCTCACCAATTATTCATTGACTCTGGGCTCTAACTCATTTTCTTTCCCATGAGCATGGGGCCATGTAGATTTTATTTGTAAGAGTAAATCTGGGGCATAGTTACCATTTTAGTTGCTATTATGTACCAGTTAGTGTGCCATTGTGCTTTTATTTATCTTCACTGAAAAAATATGCTATACATATTTTCACTTTAAAGATATGTAGAGGCAATGCAAGCATATGTATTTGTGTGACAATTGTGCCTTTTCTAATTGTAGGATTCAGTGAAGTGGTTAAATTGCCAGATGTGCTTGTTATATCAACGTTTTCTTAGATTCTTTGCTCACCTTTATAACCTAGATCCCATTTTCCTTATTTCTTCTTATATCACTTGAGATCCAAATCAGTATATCCTTTTAATGTAGTTGGAATTTCTTTTCTGACTCACTATTCAATGATATTTAAATATCTATAACTCAAAGAAAAGAACTCAGTGAAATGAAAAACTTTTATGCTTGTGTGATGCCATAGAGAGAGAAATAGAAATTAAATCTTGCTTGATTGTAGGGAAAAAAAGTATATTTATAATTCTCATGGCAAATAGTTACAGCTTTCTTTATGAAGCAAGAAATCAGAGGTAAAGCAGGTATTAAATGGTTCCTTATCTGAAGTCCTTGAATACGGAGGAAATCTGGAAATCTGTCAAAAGAGAGAGGCATCTGACACACTCCTGCAATCTCCATTTTAAAGCTCATTTCAAATGCATAATCCCAGAGCTACTGAGCTTTGTGACACAATTGCTGATGATTAGGCCTAGCAATGGACAGCTGTGGCTGTCTAAAAGTGTATTTTATCCTCCCCTTTGTCAGTGGTTGCGCAGAGGGAAGAGGGAGCATCTGTTTTGAGGGAGGGCTGCTGTACCAGTGCAATTCATGAAATGCAATTTCATTGCAGGAATGCAACCGTGCATACTAAACAAGTCCTGTCCCCTACATGTGACTATTCTGATCCCACAGCACTAAATTTTTGAATGTCATTGAGGGGATATGGCTGTTATTCCTCATCAAAAGATGCATGATTTCTTTTCCAGAAAACTGAGAGTTAGCTAATGAGCAGCTTTTGAAAATATCTTCTGAGGATATTTTTCTGAGGACCATGTACTGCAGTGTTTTTGTGTCGTTTAATTAGGTATGTGCTATCTGCTGCACTTCTGCCAAAAGAAAAGTCATTTATCAGACAGTAAAAGAGATTTTACTTACCTACTGTCAGAAAAATATTACATCACTTTAGTGCTTCTGTCCTAAAGCCACCTCATAGTCTTTGGTCAGCTTTTGAATCATGGAGTTAAGTCAACACTCAATGTAACAATGTGAATGAATTTTAAAGGAAAGGAGATTCCACTGCTGAGGAAGTCATCCCCTGAACAGTGTAACATTTTGGGAATTCATTTTTAATGCTATCCTTTTTTCATTGAATTTTTGCTGCATTGCAGTTGATAAGTTGTCTTCCATATGAAAATTGGTACTTGAGAGAAAAGAACACCTCTAGACATACGAAAGTGTCATTTAAATATATTCTATCTTGGTAATGGCTGATTGGCCACCACTTGCTTAAACTTATGTGGGTTTTTTTTAGGAAAACACATATTTCTTTAAAAAAACCTGGTGAGAAAAGGCAGGTTTTGGAGCAGTAACTGAAAACAGAAGGGCAATACTGTGTTCAAGTGATTGAGTTTTGTTCCTTCAGGAGAAGTGGATTCTTTAGTTGAGAGATGGCATCAGAGCATTAGTCACTGCAATTGATATTAACTCATACAACAAGAATGTGTTTGACCAAACCATCTTCCGTTCAGATTCTCAAAGGTGATGAATCACCTAAATATGCAGAAAGTAGGCATTTTTCTTAGGACTTTTCAGAAACCACCAAATATTAAGCACAAGGAAATTAGAAGAGGAACAAGAAAATGCCTCTGGGTACCCTCTGTATAAGTAGGACACAGCTGCAGCCCTATAATAGCCTTATGATGTAACTCTTTGAGGAATTGCCATGAGCTCTCCACAGTGCAAAGATATACCAAGAGTGTTCAGAAGCTCTGCACAAGTAAAACTCTAATACCACATTCACTCACAGGAGGAAAGAGTAAGTGTCATTTCATTATCCTTTTATTTGACACTCATTTTCTTTCATCAGTAAAAAATTCTTCATAATGGTGACTACTAGTTCTTGCTTCTTAATAAAGCATGAAAGATATTTCATTGGATTTTATAATTAAATATATCTTCAAACATATTCAAAAGAGGCCAGTGCTATTTAGCCAAGTAGATCATAATAACTGTCACCAATTATGGGGATGCTCCTTGCACCACCCCCCACTTCTCTGCTGAAATTGCAAACAATTCCAACATGATGTTTTTGGGGACATTTTTCAAAGCCCAAAAACCTTCAGTTTTCTATTATCACATGTGACCTTGGTAAGGGCAAGATTTTTTTTATTATTGTTTTTTCCACTTTTGAACTGCGTAACTCTTTCACAGCCACCACCTACATAAATGAAGTTGTACGGAATAGCCCCACACAGCTCTGGCAGTTTTGTGACCATTAATGTCAGAGCTATTTCCTAAACCTGACCAAGTTTTGCTTCACAATAGTGTGTGTTACAGCTGCTGAAAACAAACAGCATTGTCCAATTTACAGCTAGATAGACTGACTCTACCATTTCAGTTTAATTTCAGACTTTAATGTAGTCAGATGTGAGCACAAGCCAGGACACAGTTTCAGCTCTTGTACCTTAGTGGCAATGCAAATGTGATAGTGACAAGATGTCCTGGGGTGACATTATGAAGCCACTTTATTCCTTACCTGCCTGCTTAATGCCCACTGCCGCTGTAACCCTAAGACAGACCCGAGGGGCGGGGCCTGGGCTGGGGTCGGTTTAACCAGCACATGCAAGGCAGTGATAAAAGCGGCTCGGCCCAATGGCCAAGGGGGTCAACGGCTCTCGGAGAGGCGGCAGGTGGGCAGCTCTCAACTGAGACTTCGTGAGGGGACGGCTCTCCGTCCCATGCTAGTTTGAAAGAGGTTTTGTTTGTTTTTTTCCTTTCATTTCCTCTGGCTTCCCTACACTCCTTCCCATCTCTCCAGCCCGGGGAGCCTGCGGGGTGGCCCCGGCCAGTCCGAGCTGCGAGGAATGCCACGCCTGTGGGTAAGGAGGCAGAGTCCCCAAGATCCACCAGCTCCGCCCACTGTGCCATTGGCTCCTTGCAGGCACCCTTTCCTGTTTTCTTCTCTTTGTTTCTCCCGCTTTCATTTTGTGTTAATAGGTAGTTTTTTTCTATGTTAATAAATAGTCACCTTTTTTTTCTCCACTTTCATTTGCTGTTGTTAATTTGTTTCATTGGTGGAGGGAAGAGGGGAAGCCCTTTTCCCTTGGGAGGAGGTGCTCATCCCTCAGTGTTTCCTCCTGAACACCTTTGTCTCCCAAACTGAGATACAAGACTAGTGATCTGTATTGAGAAGATAAAAATTTCCACTAGTAAGTGCTTTTTATTTTCTTGATCATTAGTGGACCATCTGTGACATGATACTTGATGCAAGGCCATTTTGGCTGGCTTACCCATAGCTTTTCATCAGGGGAGCTCTTGAGTTCAACACTGAGGTCAATCTAAATTTCAAGCTTATGTAGCTTTAAAGAGGTGGGTAAAAAAGTATTTTCAATTTATTAAGCTCTCAAGGTTTTAAATGCAGAAGCTGTTATTGTAAATAATTAAAGTAAATGCTGGAATGACTATCCAGGAGAAGATGAGTACCAAATACTACAGTACATTCACACTGCCACCAGCTACTGGAGTCATACCACATTCTCACAAACACACCCCAAAGGATTCACTCCCAAAGCTCAAAGCCTCCTCTGAAATAATTTCCAAGCATCCAGTTCAGCCAGAATATCCATGACTTTATGCCCAAGAAAAGCAAAATGCTTGACAATAATATTAGTTTATAAGCTTTTGAAGCCCCAGGTGATGAAACTGAGAAGATACGCAAAGAAGATGTTACAGGCCCAGTGATGTAGTTACTTTTGATAATTTCTGAGGGTTTGTACTGTTCACTGAGTTGAGGTATCAAATCCTATCAAACAATGGACTTTGTTAAAAGGTAACAGCAATTCCAGTTGCCTCTGATGGAAATAAAATTCAAGCAATGTATCACTGATAATGTTTTCCTTCATTTATTGCTGATTTTCTCCTGTTTGGAAGGACAGACCAGAGAAATTCTTAATTCTTTCGACACTGTCTATATATGCATCAGTCGCAGATGTTCATGTATATGTACAGATTTTTTCATATACTACATATGTAAAGATTGTTTGCTTAAATGAAATTCCTTAGGCTTCTGATTCATTGACTTATGTTAGTAGAAATGCATTAGAGTTATGCAGTTGTAAGGACCTGTAGTTCCAGTGTTGTAGGATTCCTTTCATGGAGTCCCAAAGGACTTTTTCACAGTGGGAAAAAGTTTACAGCAGCATTCAAGTTCTCAAAGCTCAGTCTCATTTATCAGTACTGCTTACAAGATAAGGCTGGATTTGCCTCTCTGCAAAAGGGCAAATTTGACTAGCATTATGGAGCCTGTAAGGAAAAAAGAAAAAGAGTTAGGGCAAATATAAAAATACGACAGTGTAACAAAAAAAACCCCAATATAATAAACATAGAGCAAAGAGTCCTCTTACTGCAATTTTCCCAGTGCTGCTTTAAGGTCCTGCCCAGAGAGTCTTCACTTTGTCACCTTTAACTGTGTCTGAGGCACTCAGTCTTTGCAGAATTTTGGTACTCAGCACACCACCTTTTCACGCTTTAGTATAACCCTCATCGCCTTTGTTCCTGTTGCCAGATGAACTGTAGATCAGAACTGGCATTAGGAACAAATTAAAGTAATTTATTACCTGGGAGCTGCATACCACTGAAGAGAATACCAAACATTTATGAAGGTGCCTACTCTACTATAAATCCTGGTGTGAGGAATACGGTTTAGGAAATGATCAGTAGATACCCTTTTAGCACACCTGTCTTATGAGTATAAAGGACCATGCTCACAAGTGTGTATATGTTTTAATTTACACTCACTACCACAGTCAAACTGTAAGGGGTAATGACACAACCTACATTTGTCCCTAACATTTTACTTCTGCAAGTAAACAACAGACCACCAAAGTAGCTCCTTTTAAATATATACGACTGCAGGGGGTCTCAGAACTTCTCTGTTTATCTACAGAGCTTTGAAATTAATCCTGCTTGTTAAGCCTTGCTCTTGTCAGCGCTTGTTGACATAAAAGAATTTATTGCTAAGGGGACAGGTGTGATGACAAACACCTGGGAACTTGATGATCTTCATAATTAAAAGCTAAGAAAATGCAGCTCATTGTAAGGCCTGTCATCAGAGGAAAAGTCTTCTGTTAGACAAATTGACATAAGGTTGTTACTGCTGGTCAGTCTGATATTCCCATCTCCTTAGGTTATAGTGAAGCAAAGATGTTCTTTTAAATCGGGAGTATTGGATAAGTTGTAATGCAATGCAGGCTTCAATAGAAAAGAGTCTTATTCTTTGATGGATACAGTTATTTGAACAAATGGAAATCTAAATATTTCTGAACTGTGCATATCTTAATCATTACACAGCAATGGCTTTTAGTTGCTCAACATGGAGAAATATTTAGAAAATTTTCACAAAGGTATGAAAGATGCTTATTAGGTAGAACTTTTTGATTATGTTAAACTGGCTGTGATCTTCATGGCCATAAAACAAAACCAAAAATTAATAATAACTAAGAAATCAAACAAATCAAAACAAACAAAAAACCTCACTAAGAACCCAACCGTACTACCACTAGATGGCATTGATTCAGCATCCAAACTTAGAGACTTACTTCAGCTTTACCACAATTAAAGCTTATCCTAGTGACAGCTTCAATATTAAAAGCTCTCATAGTCGTTGTTTTTCACTTTCCTTAAAGTGTATATTATCCATCCCATAATTCTATTTTCATCTATCTATCTATCTATCTATCTATCTATCTATCTATCTATCTATCTATCTATCTATCTATCTATCTCTCTATCTCACATATTAACATTGGCATGCATTGTCAAACTCCATTGTTGCTCATATGGATATTTTTTAAAGATGGATGTCAGAGAAAATTTTCATTTGATGCTATTCGACCACTGCTACCACCTGCAGAGTCTGAGTGAGACCTCTGAGATTGTCAGTCTACACCAAAATCCAGCACAGCATGCAATGAACTTTTTCAGCTACTGCAGGATGTTGGAGTTGTGTTGTTTTGACACCAATAACTCCAAGAGCTCCTGTTCTCGCTGTCTTAGTCAACCTCAGATTTTTACAAACACCAGCTTCAATCACTAAAGAATTACTTTTCATGGGCTGGAGGAGAGTCCTCTCTCTCTCTAGACAAGAAGCCAGTACTGGGGATTTTTTCCCATCTTTCCCACTGTCATTCTGGAGGCATGTATCAGGCCCTACCGCTGCCTCCTGTATGAGTTCTGATGTGAAGCAAGAAGTTTTCCCTGTTCTTGCTCATTCTGCTTATTCTTCGCTCTTCATTTAAGGAGAGGAAGCACAGTGCCTGCTGTCTGTACCATTCCTGGCATTGTGATTGGTACTTGGTCAGCCAAACACACCTCAGTGTAGGGTAATGGGAAAGGGAATGGTGACTTTTTTCTTCTGGGGGTGGAGGCTACCCTGAGAGGACACCCCCTGTGAAGATAGGCCTTCCTATAAGGCGATGGTGCATATGTGATTTACCGGACAAAATATTCCCCATATCATCTGAATTTCAGATCCCTGCTATACCCTGTAGAGCACCATGTAGAGGTTTTCTTCTTTTGCTTGGAACTGAGACTGCATGGACCAGGTGGGCAGCATATCAGGATGGCACTCATATTCAGAATATTGTTTGCACCTTCACTTCTGAAGGCATGAGCATGCCAAATGTCCACACACGCGTGCACATGGCACAACTTCATCTACCACCCATGGTTACAGTGATGCTGTCCTGTCAATCCTCTATGCCTTCTCTTGTCCTTTTCTGTGTTCCAGAATGTGTCACCAGTTCTAGGGACACCGGACAGGACTGGGTCTGAATGGTCAGCCCAGGAAAATGTTGATGACAAGGAGCAACATTGCACAGCACAGGGGAAAGGAGGGGAACTATGGCCAGGGCAGAAGAATTTACTTGTGTTCTACTCCACTCGAGGCTGTCAGGAGAGGGGGAAGGTCTGGGGAAAGAAAATGCAATAAGGTCTGTGTTGGCTGCTGCAACCTTGGAAAATCAGACTAAGAGCTGGGCAGCAGGGCCTTCAGGAACCTCCTGCTAAGGAAATCTTCTCTTCCACCTTCCACCATGAATTCAAAAGCTTCTGGCCTCTTCCTCTCCCCCAAGACCTTCCTTTTCAGCTATCAGAAGAAATTATCTATCCGTTCTGTGACCAGGCTTTTGAGAGTGTGAAGACTCTCTGAGTTAATCTAATAAAACAAGCTCAAAGGTATTTAGACTAGCCAGACTTACTTTAAATCATGAATTGGTCATGAAGAAGATAAAGTTCCTCTGACATTGAACGAGACAAAGGACTAGGTTCACAAAAGAGCAAACATATCTACTCAGCACCTCCAAGTCTATCCCACAAAGACCTGCCAGAGTTCTTGGTTTTGGCTGGCGTAGTCAATTTTCTTCATGATAACCAGTTATGAGCATTTCTGTAATTCAGGGATCAAAATGTTTAGCTTTGAAGTTGCTGAAGCACCAAAGTAATTTATATGAGCTTAATAATTTGAGCATTCAAATTTGCATGTTGGGTTTGTTGGACCTTACAGTTCGACTGTGGGTAAGCGAATAACAGAAAGTTGATCAAGTTGAACAAAGCTGAACAAACTAACATTCATGGAAGAGGCAGCTAATAGGCACCTAATGTGGCTGACACACTGGAGGGAAGGGATGCCATCCAGAGGGACCGTGACAGGCTTGAGAGGGTGGGCGTCCATGAATCTCATGAAGTTCAACAAGGCCAAGTGCAAGGTCTTGTACCTGGGTTGGGGCAATCCCAAGCACATATATAGGCTGGGCAGAGAATGGATTGAGACTAGCCCTGGGGAGAAGGACTTGGGGTTATTTGTGGACAAAAAGCTCAATATGATTTAGCAATGTGCATTCACATTGAATATAGAAGGCCAATTGTATCCTGGGCTGCATCAAAAGAGTTGTGACCAGCAAGTCAAGGGAGATGATTCTTTCCCTCTACTCTGCCCTCATGACACCCCACCTGGAGTGCTACATCTATCTCTGGGGCCCCCAGGATCATAAGGACAAGAACCTCTTGGAACAAGTTTAGAAGAGGGCCACTAAGTTGATCACAGGACAAGAACACCCCTCCTATTAAGACAGGTTGAGAGAGGTAGGACTGTTCAGCCTGGAGAAGAGAAGGATTCAGGGAGACCACCCTTTCAGTACAGGAAGGCTGGAGAGGGTTTTTCACAAGGGCATGTAGTGGTTGGACAAGGGGGAATGGCCTTAAGCTGAAGGAAGGTGGGTTAATATTAAATATACAGAAAAAACTCTTTATTATAAGGGTGGTGATGCATTGGAACAGATTGCTCAGAGAGGTTGAGGACTCCCCATCCCTGGAATTGTTCAAGACAGGCTGGATGGGGCTCTGAGTAACCTGACCTAGTAAGAGGTTCCCTGCCCACGGCAGGGGCATTGTATCTAGATGCTCTTTTAGGTCCCTTCCAACCCTAAACATTTTATGATTCTACAATACTGTGCTCTTAAATCACCATCTATGTTCTTCCCTGCACATTTCCCAGATTGCTTCTGAACAAACTAGAATGTACCAAAATTTTGGTAATGCTAATGGGCAAGGTAGCTATTCTCATATTTAAATAATATTAGGTTAAAAAAAAAAAAAAAGGCCTGCAGGACCCATACTAGTTTGTCTTTCTCAGACCACACTTACCAGTTTGATTCTAAAAAAACATGGGATGTAGGAGGCTGAAGGCAGAGTAGATAAACACCTGTATCCTGTAAACTGTAAGGAAATCAGAGCACCTTCCTGGAATAGGAGAGATTCAGTTTCAGGTCACTTTTCTTTTTGTGAGGACTTCATCCTTCATTTCCCTGCTCAAGGCCCCAAGTTTCTGGCACCATCATTTTTTTTCTGTGGCTTTGTGGCAGGTTGACCCTGGCTGGATGCCCAGTGCCACCAATGCCACTCTATCATTTCCTTCCTTAGCTGGACAAGGGAGAGAAAATACAACAAAAGTCTTATAGGTCAAGATAAGAACAGGGAGACATTTACCAATTACCATCACAAGCAAAACAGACTCTGCTTGGGGAAATTAATTTGGTTTATTACTAATCAAATCAGGTAGAGTAATGAGAAAAAAAGCCCTAACTCTTTCCCCCTCCTCCTTCCCACGGGAGAGAGTCCTCTAACAGCTTCTACAGTGTGGTCCTTTCCCATGGGATGCAGTCCTTCAGGCACAGGCAGCTCCAATGTGGATCCCCCATGGAGTCACAGGTCCTGTCAGCAAACCTGCTCCAGTGTGGGCCTCCCATGTAGCCACAGCCTCCTTCAGGCACCCACCTGCTCCAGCATTGGGTTCTCCAGCTGTGGGTGAACCTCTACTCCTCTGTGGACCTCCGTGGGCTGCAGGGGCACACCTGCCTCACCATGGTCTGCACCACAGACTGCAGGGGAACCTCTGCTCCAGTGCCTGGAGCACCTTATCCCTCTCCTTCTTTGATCTCAGTGCCTGCAGGGCTATTTCTTTCATGTATCCTCACTCTGCTTTCCAGCTCCAATTAATTGTCCTTTTTGGTTTTTCACTCCTCTCCTCCTTCTTATGTATGTTATCCCAGAGGCACTACCACTGTTGCTGATAGGCTTGGCCTTGGCCAGCTGTGGGTCCGTCTTGGAGTTGGCTGGTGTTGGCTCTTCTGGACATTGTGGAAGCTTCTGGCAGCTTCTAACAGAAGCCATTCCTATAGCTCCCCCTCTCCTACCAAAACCTTGCCAGGTAAATCCAACGCAGGTTTTCACCTTTACCACAAAATTCAAGTTCAAAACTGGACATAAGCTATGCAAAGCGTGCTAATGCGCTGCTCAAAAGTCTTTACAAAATCAAATGCTGAAACTAGTATTAGTTTCAATAGCTTTATGGGATTTTTTTCCAAGGAATTTTGATCTTTTCCAAAATAGCTGGGGTGACTTTTAGGGTTTTATTCCCTCAGAAAACTGTTCATAGCAGGTTGCCACAGAAATATCCACCTAGTCCCTATTACAAAGATAGACTAATCCCAGCTCATAAATTCTGCCAATAACAAAAGCTAAATTTACTACAGATTACAAGCACATGGGATGAGTAGATAAGCTGGATGGATATAACACTGAGGGTGGATGAATCCTGGTGGCAAAACTTGCCTAAGTGTGCAAATGAGGTGGGAGAGACATGGGAGGAAGAGAAGTCAGATTTTGTGAGGTCTTAGTGTGACTCCTTACAGCTCTAATGTGAAGCCTGTCAGTAATCAGCAAGTGTTACATGACATGGCTTTTGTTTCTGGATTTCTGGATGTATGTTACTTGTTGGATCATGTGTGAAGCTTGATCCTTGCCTGATGCAAAAAACCATGGAATATGTGGCAAAAAAAGCACTGCTCTAAATGCTCTTTTCTTTAACTGCAGAAGTACTAAGCCCTGGGGGGACGGGGAAAAGGGGATTGCTCTAAAAGAGTCAAATTTCATAGTTAGCAATGGATCACAACTCTTTTTAGAAAGTGATTTTATTTATTGTGAATTTTTGTTCACTGAGAGATTAACTCAGTTGTAGGCCTTTCAGAAGGCTCTTTGCAATTTTTCAGCCAAGTCATTCCTCTGGCGTCCTACAGCATGTATCCATTTATTTACAAAAACAGGTTTAATCAGATCAGCAGCCCGTATGTATTTTAAACTCTTTTACACTTCAGAAGTGGCTGGCAGCACCCAAACTGTGTTTTGGGGTTGATGCCCAGGTTCACATGAATCCTCGAGTTGTGTTGTGAATAGCTGGTGCTGGTCCCCGTGCCAAAGACCACTCTAAATATTCACCAGCACAGATTACCGGTGGTGTTCCCTAACACCATCTAGCCGTAAGCATGGATATTTTAGACTCAATTTGTCTCATATTTGTCCAGAACTGGGTCTTCTTCAGCTAAACATACAAAGCACTAAAATTAAATCTTAAGTCCTCCCAAATCTTAGAAAACTGTTTATCTTACCAAAACCAAACAGAACTGTGAACGTTTCACCTTTTGTAACACAGAGTGATGAAACGCTCATTACACAGGAATAAAAAAGCAGCAGCCACTCATGTCTCTTGCACATAAATGCTTGTTAACAGCCTTCAGCGCACTGGAAACCAAACTCATTGCACACACAACTCTTTATCTCAGTATGGAAGTGAAGTTCCCTTCCAGACTGGTATAAAAAGCCCCCATAAACTTGTGGACATTTATCACAACACAGATGTGACTTCAGCTTCTACCTCAAGATACTTGAGAATTAATGCACAAATGCAGAAAGAAATATTCCATGGAGACACTTGCAGTGGATCCATGAGGATACTTTCACAATTCAGCCAATTAAGTCTATGTAATGTATACGTACCAAGGAATATGAAAAGAAATCACAAAGATATGTATGAATAAGATTCTTTTCTCATCCCATTGTGCCATTCAAATTTGAGAGATTGCATTCAAGTGATCTTTCTTTCATTTCGAAAAATCAACAAAAGTGCTAAAAGGAGTGATGTAAAGGAAAACTGTTCCATCCATCACTGAAGACATTTTGAAGATAACTGCTGGTTTGTTCATAGTTACCATATTTGTGTGAGAGATGAGCTATCCTAGGGCAACATAAGCATCTAGGGTTTTTAAATATTTGCTTGTGTTGCATACTGGTGAATATCTGACATCTGCCCCTCTCTTTCAGCGTTTAATCGCTGCCCTCCATGTGCCCTCACATGACAAAAACAATGCTATTTTTCCCCTTCATGTATTTCAGTATTATCTCTATCTTTGAAAAACCTTTACCTCAGGCTGTTTTCTCTTATTTGTACTTTGGCACTGAAATTATTATTGTTTTTACGAGTTATCAAGTACATGGCTACAAAATCAAGAGAAATATTTTGAGAAGAAGAGGCATTTTATTAATTTTAAATTCCCACATTCCTTGCCAAACTTCAGGTTTTTACTTCCAGAAGAACAAAGCAAAAACGTTATAAAACACAAGAAGTCCTCCACTTTTGATCTAAGGGAAATTAAACCCCTTTTTTCTCAATCTCAGTCTTACAACCAGAAGTGATTAGAAGTTTTAACCTTGAAAAAGCATCTGTGACTTGAGGTAAACTGTGCTTGGCTAATGAGGTTATCTAACATAGCCCAATGAATTTGTGACGGCTAATGATGATCAGTATATAGGCTTAAGGGATTTTTACATCAAAACACAAATATATCTCATATTTTTTTATTAAATTGTTACTCTGTATGATTGTTGATCATCTTCTACAAAAGTTTACTTTATAATCATCTTCCTTTGTGTTGCTGTACAGAAATAGTATACTCCAGGTTGTCGCAGGTCTGTGTACCTGAAATCTGGTTCATTGATGGATCTGAGGACAGTACGATAAAGTAGATTGATATCACTGAAGCATTTAATGTACTGTGAATTAAAAACATGGACAATATATTTAAGTATATAAGTGGTTGAATAATTCAGCATTCAGTGGACATGCAAGGAAAGCGAACTTTTTTTCTCCCCACAAAAGTCAATAGAAACGCAGATTGGAGGTTTTCCAAATGTCAGTGAGAGGATGGCAGGGGGGAAAGAAAGAAAGTAAGTCAAAACTCACCTATCAATAAAGCACATCTATACTTGATCATGTAGGGCACAGAGGGTGCAGAAACATGAAAACAAGTGTTTTAATAAAATATGCAGATTACAACATGGACATTGCAAGTCTGTATATATTTGATCTAAAATACACCGTTTTAAAACACCTTGTATAAAGCTGTCTTTAGTATTTATTTTGTAAAAATGCAACTTTCTGGTCTGTGGAATGCTTGCCTTAGCCTCTGCAATGCTCTCCTGTCCACTCTCATTTTTACAAGGACTGGCCTCTCCAGAACTCTGTGGGATCCTTGAGAATATTTCAGGCAACCTAAAAACATATTACATAAGGTACAAACAATACAGTTATGTTCTACAACAAATTATTGCTGCCTATCCTTCAGATAAATCACCTTTGTAAACCAAGTACAAACCACCATCATACATGGTAATTCAAAAAACTCCTTTTCATCCAGAAATAATTGCTACTAACAGGCCTCCTTAGTGTAATTATTTACCATGACATCTCCGCTCACTTGCACTTTGCAACAGATCACATTTATGATGAAGTAACAAATCATGGGGGGTTTATTTTCTTTTTTATGTGTAGACACCAGGATGGCTATGAAATCTAACACGGCTGTCTCCTGAAAAAGGACAGAGACTTTTACATATTAACATGCATTCATATCATAGGATTCTGCACCAGCATTGTACTTTCCATGACAGGTGACATAATAATAAGAAATTTCAGTGAAATTTGTAAATTCTTAGACAGATCTCTACATAAAAGCCTGGTGCATATTACAGGAGCATATGATTTTTTTCTGCAAGCTAATAGCTGGGAGACAAGTACTCAAAATGTCATCTAGTGTTCACAGAGTGACTGAATTTGCCATTTTTCTGACTATTGGATTTCCTTACTTACTAGTTTTGATTGAAAGGATAATTTTCCCAAATTATACTCTCTACTTTTACAATTTTCAGCTTCAGGTTCATACTGAAATTCATTTTGCATAAGGAATCCAACTTTACTGAATTGAAAAGTCATCAAAATCAAAAAAATTCTGTGTATTTATAAAAATATCACACTTTTAGATACAATTTTTTTAGGTTCCTCAAGGACTCAGAGAACTTGCTGGCATATTTGAGAAAGCTGTGAATCTCTTTCTTTCTTTTTTTTTTAATAGGATAAAACACACTTGTAGAACCATGTAATGAGGGCTTTTGAGTATGTGTAATACACTCTACAAGTCATTAGTTTGAAAAGTGCCTGCCACTGATGGAGGGCTGTAACTTTGCTATCTATAATAATTTTCCCCATTGTTCTGACAGACTTAATCTGCTGACATCTCATATGGGAGCAATATCAGAAAAGATAGGTATCAAGAAACACAGCAAATTAAAGAAAAGTATATGCAAACATTCAATTTCGCTGTCGTCTGTCTGATAGCAGTTAATTTACCGTCTATGTGTTACAGAGAAGATAACAACACATCCTGTGCAGTCTGATGCATTTTTGGGGCAGAATCCAAGAGTGTGTCATCACTAGAGAATGTGCCCTTTCCAGAACTGCCAATAAAATAAAAGACATACACAGAAACCATCTGAATATGTAAACAAACATGGTAGTGCTATTGCAGGGAACTGAGGGAGGATTCTGGCTGATTACGACATTGTTTGTTGGTAGTGCTATGTAGAAGTTATGGGTGGAAGCAGTTATGGACCACAGCCTCTGAGAAATATTTTCTTTTTCTTCTTAAACAAAATTCCCTCGTATCTGTGGAAGCTTGCATGAGAAAACAAAGTACGTAAAGGTAGTTATAATTAGTTCAAATATCACTGCTGGCTATAAAGAAAGGCTCTTTTCTCTGGCTTCTTACCTGAGATGAGAAAAGTGAATACCTGTGTATGAAAAGAGTACTGTTAGCTTGATAATTTTTACCTGGAAGATTTTACAGATGCTATTTACTTGAAAAGCTTTTATTTTAATGAGTGTTGGAGTTGAAGACAAACCTTATGAACATTCTCTAGAGAACATCTACATAATTATGCATAATACTGCCTCCTGCTTTGGCTTCCTTGATGCAGCTATTGGCATGTACAGATGCTTGTGCCCATACTTTCGTCCTGCTCACCTTACCAGTACTGGATCTTGCAGGGTATAGTGACAGCATCTACTCTTAGTGCTTTGCTATCATTATGTCTTGCACCTCCAGAATTCCAGAATGATAGAGAATTTTCTACATTGCCTCTCTGCCATGGATAACAGCATTTAGGTCTCCATTTGAGCCCGTAGAGAGCTTGCAAACAAGATTAGGTAAAACAACTTTGCTTGAAGGGGATGTCTTTTGAAACAAAAATATCCTGTATTCTCTTCATCTCTCAGCTGGCTTCTTTCAGCCCCTTATTCTTCCCTCTTCTTTTCATCCTAACATGAAAATCCTAGCCAAAAATTGTTGCTTCACAAAAATTAGCCTGATAATGAGAATCTCTACAAGAGGTGACCCAGACAGCTCTTGGAGCTATGACAATTTGTGTGTGCAGAAGGCAAACATTCAAATCCCAGCTTCCTGTTAGCATTTCCTCAATAAGTCACTGGCACCTACAGTATCTTGTCTCCTCCTTATTTTTGCATGCAACATTTTACAATCACATGCACAGTGACCTAGTAAAAGATCTTTTCCATAAGACCCTCCTCTATGCACTGAAGTATGAATTTCCTGCTGCTCATCCACATCTCTGCTACATGTCAGAAGACATATGGCACTCATGTTACTTTTTTCTGGGTAGTCTTTTCCAAAATTGTCTATTTATCTTTGCTCTGTGGGATGTTTCTTATTTCTTGTAAGTGTGAAGGGAATTCATTACTTCCAAATTCCCAGATTTGAATCAGTGTTGCATTTTTCAAAGGGTTTTGTCAGATTTTATCCTCTTGGCCTACTAAAAAGGACAGGTGGCTTAAGTAATTATCTCCTTTCCTTTCTTTTCTTTATCTGCTTTTCTATTACTGGGTTTTTGTTACTGGATTGCCTGATTTTATGGATTTTTTCCTAACCCTTCCCACTTCACCTCCTCCAATATACCCTTTTCATTAAATCCTGTGTCTCACTGTTTTTGTCACCACTTTCTCCTGGTTAGTCACTTCACACCCCTGCTCTAACCTCTTCTTTCAGTTTGTTATTTTGAACTCTTCTTTTCAGACCAATCATAGCATCATAGTAAAAAATCTTCGCTTCCTATTTGTCTTCAGTGGTATGGCTTGTTCTTCAGACTTTATTACCAGTTTTGGCCTTGGTTTTTAGCTCTCTTTCAAAACTCACCCTCAGTCTGACTTGTGAATCACTTTTCTGCTCCTCTTCTCCTCATGAAAAGCCCTGATCTTCATGGAGAATTCAATTCCTGTTAAGCAAGGAAACGAAGCTGTGGATAATACTGTGGTCCCTATGAGTAATAATGAAGGAAGGTTACACCTTTTCATAGATATAGAGAAACTACAGGGTCAAACATAGTGGAAAATTATGACATTTTTTTACTCCAGAAAAAATACAGTGAAGGCAGAGAAAAAGTTGGGGTGCAATTTTCCCAGGGTTTGAGTGTGCAGGCATTAGCATGTATGCATTTTTGCATATGGCTGTATTTGTACATATCTCTAGCTCTTCCCCTACTGATCTACAAGGTATCCTTTTTCCCCATGTGTCTCAGTTTACAGGGTAATTTGAGTTTTTACTTCTACAAACCACAAAGGGAATAGTGGTGAAGATGTGAGATTTGTCAACCCTGAATCCTCTATCAATGTAATTAAAGCAAAGCTCCAAGACATGCAATAAACATGTCTGAGTTGTAGTTCTGTTGTAGCAGCATTTGAAACACAATGCAGAATTAAGGTTCTGAGAAAAAGGGTAATCTTTCTAACGTTTCTTGGCATTTTTAGCAGAAGCTAAACTTGGGGCAAAAGAAAGAGATCTTTCTGGTTTAACATACAGAGATGTTGCACGTTCAACCTACAATTAAAAAAAGAAATCACAGTGAGGATGTACATGAGGGCTTAAGAAATTATGGCCCTGAATTATCATACTATGTGCAATGGTAATAATACTGATAAGTAATGCATGTGTGTATGTTCATGCATATAAGTACATAAGTGTACATATTCATAGATTAATGCTATTCAGACCTGTCCTTTATTGGATGATGGCTTACTGAAATGAATACCACATTTTTTATAACCAAAGCTTCCAATACGGGACCCAAACGAGGTACTGAATCGCAGAGTGTGAGAAAAATCAGTTTTGCTGTTTTGCAGGTTTTCCTTTGGTTTTGTTGAATCCAGTTTAGTTCATGTTGCTGTTATGAGGAAATGATTGTTTATATCTCTCATATTGTGTGTATTGGAAAATTTGCAGCACTACCTTGTAATTCATCACTTATTGTGAGTCAGGGGACAATGCATTTTCAACTTCAGGGCAAAGGATTATACAGAGTCATAAAAGCAAAAAATCACATCCCTCTGAGCTTAATCAACCTAATAACAGAGGTCTTACACAAACTTTGCAATAATATGCAGCAGAATTAGCGGGTTCTCATAGACATTAAGTTGTATAAAGTATTTTTTCTCTTATCTGTTTAGATTTTATTCAGCCAGCTGATGAGTCATGATCAGAAACATCCCCTGTGAAAAGGAGGCTTTCTGAGAGAGCAGCGCTTGGAGATGGGAAATGGAACTAGCTTAGCTATATTTTACTTTAAGTTGCTGTGTGTTTACACTCAACTCCACACAGTGACAAAGCCAAGATACTGTTTGCAGCAATGACACTGCTCTTTAAAATTCACAAAGCAATTACTTAGTACTTGTATTATCTGCAAGCTGTACATTAGTAATGCAGTCAAGGTTTCACCCTGTCTGTGTAACTACTGTACTCGAGAGCAAGGGTTTGGTACTTTGCAAAGCCCTGCTGCCAGTTTGTCAATGCATTACACATCACATAATTTTGATAAACTTGAATATATTTCAAGTCCCTAAGGGAGGTGAATATTAAGACATAGCAAACAATCCATCTTGAACCTTGTATTTCCCATCTCAGCATGGGTGACCAGCTGGTTTGGGAAGCAGAGAACTTACTATCCCCTCTTCTGAATGGCATTTTAATGTTGTAAACTACTTGGTTATGTGTCATGAGCTAATTATAGTCTACTGAAGTAGATGTCAGTTGCTTAATAAAAGTGAATTCTAGCCCTAGTTATGTTTTAATATTCAATTTTGATTGTCAGTTGTTTAAAGGAGAAAACAATATCTTTCTACAATATTTATGTTGCAAATCATTAGTAGGTGCTGGCAAATATCAACAGTTCAAATGAATGAAGGTTCTGAGATATGAATAGTTACAATTCAAGCTAAAGGCAATTATGACTCAGGAAATGTGTATTACAGGCAAACTGTAAGTTTTCTGTTTAATGATGCATATGACAATAGAAACAATATTATTTCTTAGATAGCTCTGGCAAATCTAAAAAGAATCTCATGTCTGGAAAAGAAATTACACAACTCCTGTTCATATTGTTTCTTTTAGGTAAAGGCAAAAAGCTTAATTCTGTTCTAATTTTGTTTGCGCTCACTTTCTGTGCTAAGTGGAAATTGAAATTACAAGACCTGGTTTTTTTCCTGTAAACATGGTATACCATCTCCTACTTCACATATTGGTAGCATGAGTAGAAGGAATCCAACATCCTCTCCACCAGCATGCAAAGCAAGTTTATTTCTCATTCACTGTCCCTGCCAAGCTCATAGTAAAGGATAGAAATATATTAAAAGAAATCCCTTAACTTTCATCCTATAACATTTTTTCAATAGATCTAGTCACACACATGTAACTAAGAAGTTACTTATACTATTTGTATAATTAATTATTATCTTTTTATTTACTTTTCAAACCATTGTTGTTCTTAGTAGAGTTTTGGAGATTCTGGTAAAAGATTTTTTCTCTCTTTCACCTATAGCTGACATTCATAGGAATGTTTAACAAACTAGGCGACAAAGGAGTACCCTGGCTCCCTACTGCTCTCTGTGTTGTTCTTGTCAGTGCTTTCTGAGCAGCTATTAAGAAACAGCTGAACGTAGCTAAACCTGCAGCTACTAGCAAGGTTTTAGCAACCTCTTTCTTGGAGCTAGCCATTAAATTGAGGAAGATGTTGGCCACTGGGGAGAAATAACAACTTCTGTGTTCACGTACCTCTGTGCCCCTGTGCATAATAAAGAACTTGGCATGTAAAGCCCCTCCACACGTTTCCTCTATCTCTCAAGTGCAAGCGAAGCTATCTCTGAGACAGAAAGTCTCTATCCTGCATTCATGTTTAAGTCATCCTGTCACTAATGGAAAAGAAACAGCCAAGAAAAGGCCCCTTCTGTTTTGTCACAAAAGCACAAGGCACTGAGTATGCTGGTGGAAATTACCATAATTGCATATTACTGAGCCAAAAATAACAGCAACTCTCCATTTTACATCCCATCTGAGTTTAATATAAGCAGCTCAGGTTTCTGTAGGGATTATACTTTGTTTAGTCTCTGATAGAAAGCTAGTATTTAAGTAAATAGTAACCAGAAGAATGTCAATCAATTTTGCCATAAAATAGTGCATGGCAAGAAGCTAAATCAGAAAATTCTTTGCTGCTCACTGAAAACTCAGGCCTACTTTTCATGATTTCTCTTGTTAATAAAGTGGTGATTGAATTTATCTTGTTTTCAATTAACTGTAACATCATGAAAGATCCTTAATAAAAGCAAGAAGCAAAAGAAGTACCCAATTAAAGGTCATAAGGTTTCCAAATATAGGTACTTATATGTGAGTGTCTGTTAACATGCTCCTCTGAGACCATAAGCCCATGCACACATGCTCTTCTGTAAAGAGCAGTGAAAGGACATTTTGCAACACAAATTCATGTTAGTCTGAGATCAAAAAGCAGAGCTGTTTTATAATGCTTGTGTTGCCCAACACAAATTACACCCTAACACTTCTTTAACAAGGTTCAGAAAGTTTCTCACCCCTTTTCTATTTCCCTCCTTGACTCCAGTGAGTGCTGCAGGTCTTGGACACAGATAACTCTCATAGCAGCTGCAGTACCAAGGGGCTGTGGGCAATGCTGGTTGGCAGGAAGGCAGGTACGGAAGGCATTAGGATTTTGTCCAAGACATGAAACTTGTGGCCCATTTAATGTGCTGGCAGCAAGAAAAGAGTTGATTGTAGGAAGGAGGAGGGTTTAGACCTGGCCTGGTTTTAATCTTACAGCATTAATGACAAAACATTGTACCCACAGACACTTCTTTTGGTGCTCTTCTTATTTCTACAAGGTTCACATAGGTTATGTCTACACATAAAACATCTTTGCAAGTATATTATTTCAGCTCACAGGTTTATGTTCACCAGCAAAACCGTCAAAATCTTAAATTCTCACTCAGCTTAGTGCATTCAAGGGAGTCCCTACAAAATCTCCTGGCAAAACCCATGGTGTTGCCAGTGCAAGCGGTGTCAGTATTAGAAGGGCTTATTACAAGGTCTGAAGTAAGGGTGGCCCTGCTGGTCCTGCAGCCGTGGATATTTCATTGAGGAGGGAGTGTCACATCAGCCAAGGCGAAGAAGAGAAGGAAGGTGAGAGGTCAGATTTTACTTGGCCAATGTGAACTGATTTATTAGCAAGAAATCCGAGTTACCCAGGTGCTCACAGATGAGAATAAACCTGAACTTCTGCCTCTCTGGGACCCAAATTACCCCTGCAACACTATTATTTCTCACAGCTCATATTTACAGGGCCTGTACCCACAATTTACAGGTGATGGAAGAATGAGGAGCACAGGTACAAGCAAGCAATAATTTTTGACAGCAGACATAGATTTTGTTTGAGCTCTGATAATAGATGACATAGATCCTCTTAGGACATTCTCCTGGAAAGTAGTGAAGCATTGAGAATTATTTCTGCAGCCTGTGCAGAACATGGGCATATACCAATTTTATGAAACAGATCCAAGAACTCCCCAGCAAAATGAAGTGCCTCTATATTCTACTTTCTGAAGTTCAGGGGAGCTAGAAAAACAAATAGCAAATTCTTTTTTAAAAGTGTCAGGATGCAGGTCTCATTAGGTCTTGTGGAAGCTGCCCCAGAACTGTGGCTCTTTCCTCACTCCCACTCTGAAATCTGAGTAACCCTCTCTGCAAAACCTTTGTTGAATCTAAACAAAACTAACTTCTGCTAAAGATTATACTTGGTAGAATAAATAGGCTGTGATGCAAGTATCTGAATTCCATTTCTTAAATGTTCTTTTGCTTGAACCATGTCTGTTTTATTAAAAATAATGATCTTTGTTTTTCAATATAAAATTAAAACATGCAAAACATTGCTCAGGTTACAAATTAGGTACAGTGGGTTCAGCAGCACTCAGGAGGCCAAGGTTGCTGCACGTAACTTCCGAAATTAAACCAGGAAGGAAATCTGCAGTTTCACCCTGAGAGAGAGCAGGACTGTCTCATGTTGTGTCTGGGCCTTGGAAACAAGAGTTGGGATCTTATAGAATGGTGTTGAAAAGAAATGAAATGTTACATATAAACCATTCTCCCTGAGTGAGCAACTTTATGCATCATCAAAGAGCTTGCTGTTAAATGCAGAGACTGAAACACTTCTGAGCTAAAAAATTGCTTGCTGTTGAAACTATTTTACATGAAATGACCATGTACCTGCATGTAATTAAAATCATTAATTTAAGATGGATCATATTTTGGTAATGAGTAAATAAGCTTTGTGGAAATATTATCATGTAAAAGGATATGTAGAATATTGTCCCAGTATTTCCTAGCAAACTAATATGCATAACTTTCATGCAATTATGAGGCAACAATACAAACTGTAAGTTTTATAGGCTATGAATGCTGGTTTTAGCTTTCATTTCAATCTGTTCTGCTGAGATCTTTGCAGTGTAACAGTGTTTTACCCAGAACACAGGATAAAATTTCTGCTACTAACAAAAGCTATTAAATTCTTTATAGGACTATTCTGCAGTTATTTTTCAAGTTTTTAATTTCAAAAATCAGTTTCTATGAGGAAAAGCTGTTTTTTAAATTTGGTGAGTGAAAGACTGAAACAATCAAGTTACATGATTTATCAAGACTGCCTTAATATTGCCCCTTCATCATCTTACCATTGCTCAATGCTATTTGCGAACAATTTCCAGTTAGAAGATTGTGCCAAAGACTTCTGGAGCTTACTGTGATTGTGGAGACTATTTTGTGTTACTACATTAGCAAGCGGCCTCAGCAGTTGTCACCTCCTTGGAAACACTAGACTACAAAAACAGCTGGATCTTTTGTGTTGTTCCAGCTCCACCTTATCCAGGATTTCCTTCCACGACAGACTCAAGTCGGTCATTTGCCTCATGGGACTTCTGTAGCAAAAAAAATACAAGACACTACAAGGCTTTCTGACAATAACTTGATCAAGAAACTTTCTCTGATAGCAACCAATATTTTTGTCTTTCCATTTTCTCAGATGAAGGGAATCTATTCTTAGCTGTCTGGATAGAAATGTGCATCCTTTTATGATTCTCACATGGGGTCTAAGCAGAGAAAGCCCTGACACAGGTGCCTGGGGAAAACTTACTTGATGTCAATTCCTGTGGTGTAGAAATCTTGCCCCCTTGTTATGAGTCTTACCTGCCTTCACATGACCATGGAAATACATAAAATCTGAAGTTACTAAGCTGAATGAGAGCAAAGAGCCATCTAGAGTGTACAGCTGGGAAAAAGCAGAAGGGCAAAGCACACACAGCAAGGTCTGCACACTTGCAGCTTCCAGTCAGCAGCATTCAAGATTTCAAACGCAGAGTCTGCATTGAGAAGGTGCGTTTAACCTTTCTTAAAACACATGGGATCCAGCAGAAGTCTTGCCTCAAGTAGCTCCTCTACTTATTCATTAACTGACTGCATAATAAACTCTTCAGGACTCCTAAGGTTATGTCACTAAACAGGAAATGCGCAGTCAAAAAAAGTTATTTAAAAGCAATTTTTTGACCAAACAAAGCAGAGAGATTGATCCAAGCACAAGAAGATTTGTATCATTGTGGCTGGCACAGCTTAAAGAGAGTATATTCATCTATCTTTATCTGTACCTTCAGCTAAAAAAGGTAGGGATTATCATCTACTACTGTCATCACACAGGCAAAACACTGACTTAGCATTTAGCCCTCCCACCTATTTTTTCAACAGAATATAGAGTATCCTTGTGTGAACAGAAATCTAGGGACACTTCATATTTACTTTTGCAAATAGATTAGCAATAATCATTTTCACGGTCTTTCAAAATGTTAGTTTTTCACAGTACATGGCCAATGATTGTGTTATAATCAATGTTCTTTCCTATGACTTATCACATTAAACTGAAATATTTAATTATGGGTATGTTTAATATGCCATGTATTTTTGTGCAGTATTTTATTTCAGAATATTAATTCTTAATTATTCTTTATTTTACACTCCTTCATTAAGTATAATTATATATGTTACTGTGGAAGATATATCTTTCCCTTTGTGAAGGACAGCTGTCTTGTATTTTCACCTCTTCTGTGCTGATGTTTAAAAATTGCAGATTAGTCCATACAATAAATAGTACAAGCATGCTAAGAACTGTAGCTGTTCTTTAAAGCTTATCCTGTCTGTCTACTTAAGTGTTCAATAACAGCAAGTTTAGCCTTATGTCAACATTTAAAAAGCAACAGTATAATAGTTCAGAGGTGCTCCTTAAGAAATTAAGGTGTTTCAGTAGGGAAAATAAAATACTGTCAACTACACACATAACTTGTTAGATAGGAATGGCCATTTAGTGACAGTGACCAGATGATAGCTCAGCTACTAATGTATCTCCACCACATCCTTATAGTCTAAAATATTGCACCTTAATCTTTAATAATTAATTATGAGCATCTTGAATTTTTAAAGATAGATACATACATACATACACACACACACACACATACATAAATAATACAAAGGTTACTGAAAGAGCCTGCTGCTGCAAACTATCCATAGGTTTCCAACAGGATAGCATAAAAATGCCATGAATGGATGGATCAATCTCATTTCACCTTTTTGAAGACCTGGTCTAAAGTTCAACAGGGTCTTTGGAAGTCATCTTAGAACACTCCAAATACTTAGTTATATTAAAAATTATTTTGGTTAATAAAGCAAGTTAAAAAATGCTCTTTATACATGCCATTGATAGCATTTATATTATATAAATATAATGTTTATCTATCTGTTGTGGTTTTAGTAGTGGGGAGGGAGCCATAAAGATGGTTCCTGTGAGAAGCTTCTGGAATTCTTCACCATTTCCAGCAGAGCCAATCTCTGATGGCTCTGAAGATGATGGACAAGCCACTGGCCAAGCCTGGGCCAATTAGAAAGGTTGGTTACACCTCTGTGATGACATATTTAAGGAAAAATCAAAACAAAGTGTGCACTCAGCTGCTTGTAGTTAGAGAAGGAGGAGGATGTGAGAACATGTGAAGGAAAACAACATGGAGACACCAAGGTCAGTGGAGAAGGAGGGGGAGGAGGTGCTCCAGGCGCTGGAGCTGAGATTCTTCGGCAGGCCGTGGTGAGCCCATGGTGAAGTGGGGTGTCCCCCCTGCAGCCCATGGGGTCCATGAGGGATGCAGAGTCACCCGCAGTCCNGGAGCAGTTTGTCCTTGGAGGACTGCATTCCATGGACGAGTAAACCCATGCCATAGAAATTCACAGAGAACTGTCTCTCATGGGAGGGACCCCATGGTAAAAGCAGCGGAAAAACTCCTCTCCCTAAGTAGGGGAAGAAGATCCTGGAAATGGACTGACCTAAACCCCCCACACCCTGCCCACCTCGCACTGTTGGTGGGAGGGAGGGAGGGGTGGGCAGGGAAAAGAAAGGTGTCTTTTAAAGGTTTAGTTTTACTTCTCATATCCTCCTTCTAACTCTAGTAGTAATAAATTTCACTTTGCAACTTAAGTTGAGTCTGCTTTGTCCTTGGAATGTTTTCTCCCAGTTCCTTATCTCAACTCATGGACACTTGCGTTAATTCCCTGTTTTTTTCCCCCTCTCCTTCCCTCCTCTGCCCAGCTGTGGCAGGGGAGGGAATGCGTGAGTGGCTGCCATGGGGGCCTGGCACTTAGCCAGGGTCAAACCATGACATCATCTGTGAGTAAAAGTTATTTTACTGCATCTAAGCTTCTTTACTTACTTAAGTAGACCCTTACTTTTCAATATTTCTGCAGATAGTGCAAGGGAGTTAAACACCAGTCAACACACCTGAGCACACAGATAAACATATATAAATCAATATACATATATATATACATACACAAATCATTACTGCATCTTCAGTGCTTTGGCATACCACAGGACTGTTGTCATGCAAGCCTGAGTGAAACATAATGACAGAATAAGTTAAGACAGCCTAAGTTAATTGCTTAATTTCTTGATTAGGTATTGAACATCCTTGTAATAAGGATGAGAAAATGAGTAATTAATGCATCAGAACAATCTCCTGATTTGCTTCTTTCCATGTCACTATCAACACCTCTAATTTCTTCAGAAAAAATGGTCCTTGTAATAGTCTTGTTATTAAAGCCATCAAATCTAAGCTCTTATGAATAGATTCGTGTTATGTATATTCATGCTGTTTCAGATGTGTTCACTCTAAAATTCACACTCTAATTCATAATATCCATGCACATTGATTAAAAAATTAAGATAACCATTTTCATTAGTATCGCCTCCTGTAGAGCATATTTGTCCCATCCAATGGGAAACCTAACTTTCAGTTATATCGGGTTAAATTGTATGTTACATTGCTAAAACATAGTGGCCCTGTGCTTTTTTATGCAATCCTTCTAATATTATTTGGTTTGAATGCCATATAAAATGTGTATTCTTTCAATACTGTGAGTGAAGAGATAATCCATTTAATTTTTACCTCTTATTACTGACTCAAAGTACCAGTAAGTACTAAGAATTTCCTTCCCATCTCTCCTGTTACTTACTTGGCCACTCCCAAGCCAGATAACCATGTCTCTTGTAGCTCAAATACTCAGAAAATTTCTACCTGGTTGCCTCTAGGAGCCCCTTAGAAAGGGAATGATAAATTGCTGGGTAGCAACCAGAGGCACCTGTCTGTCACACAAAGCAGCTAATGGTTCCCTCTTGACTGTAACCTCCTGAGATGTGGACTGTATTTCCTTCAGAGCTCCTTCAATAGGAGCTTTATTGGGGGTTTTTTTTCCTGATTGTTGTGATTTAGGAAAGGTATTTAGTGCCCCCTTCACTAGGACTGCCAAAACCACAGTGCCCCTTGCTTGCTTCCCCTCCCTCTCTCTTCCACCCACAGGGGGCCAGAGGGGAGAATTGGAGGCACAAAAGACAAAGATCACCAGTTGAGATAAGAACAATTTACTGGAAACAGCAATGAGTTAAGAAAACGAGCAGTAACAGCAACAATATTAATAACAAAAGTGTACAAAGGACAGAGGATGGAGCTCAACCCACTGGCAGCCATGACACTCAAACTGCTTCCTCTGGCTGGGAGCGGCATCACCCCACTGCTCCATCAGCCACACTTGCTCCACCAGAAGGTAATGCCCTGGCAGTGGCATAAGATGGCATTGAATAATATTTGGGTCTTGGCTACAACCACACTGTTCCAGGCTCCTCCCCCTCACAAGTACCACAGAAAATTAACACTGTCCATGGGCAAAACCATGACTAAACTCAGTTGGAAAGCATCAGATTAAAAAGCACATATTATGCTGAAAAAATACTACCCTTCTTACCTGCATACATGCTGTGAGTTTAAAAGGGAAATTAAGCCTACATTTAATTGACTGTTTCTTGATTGTTAAACTTGCACATCTTATATTTCAATTTCCAGTGATCATCATTTATAATTTAGCATGCCTTGCTCCTGAGCCAGTAACACAGATTTACTTACCCCTGCATTATACAACTTGTACCACATTTAATTAGGAAATTCCATCTGATTGTTGGCACAGTGCATTATGTAAAGAGCACAGTACATTAAACTATTGAGTTTTGACAACCCACCTAGAAATGTTCCATCCAATGTTAAAAAATTTATGACTACAATAAGTGACTAGAAAGAGTCATTAAAAGGCTGTAGATTTCAAAGCTGTGAATGCACTCACACTGCAAGGTATATAAAATACATGTTCTGGAAGTTCTGAAACAAATGTACATTTCCTCTAAAAACATTATAGTATTTTTCTTTCATAGCTGTTGCAACTCTAAAAGATCTATCAATCTCAAAGAAAGGTTGTAGGAGAGGGGAATCCTGGTCAGTGTCTGATGAAGAGAATATTTTGTGCAGCATGAGAAAAGAAAACATATTCTTTGTACAAGCTAAAGAGATTATTTCAAAACTCTTCCAAAACAAGAATATGTATTTTTTAAAGTAGGTCCAGACATGAGAACCAATAATTATACTTAATTGTATATTTTATTGCACATAAGTGATAAAGTTTTCAGATAATGAATACTGTGGTCTTGACCCACTAAAGATTAATCATGTATTAATCACAGCCTGGGCTGTGAGTTAAGAGTCTATCTAGTCAGTGTCATTTATTTTAATGAGACATTGGTGGGTTTAAAATCAAGGTAAACCTGCTAATAGGATTGTTAAGGTCAACGAAGTTATCCCTGACTTCAAGCAAACTATTCACTTAATGAGATGGCTGACTCATATTCTGCATCTGAAATTTGATATTAAATTGAACCCATGTACACATTTTGTTAGTGTCTCTCAAGGGTTTACATATGTGTTAAAATTATTATAATTAAAAATTACTGTATTTTGGCGATTAAAAAAACTTGCCCTTATGTAGAAGAAGGAATAAAAAACTAGAGGTAAAGGACATTTAAAGATTCCCCCAATTATAAATGGCCATTATAATGTAATAGATTTTTCTTTTTAAAAATGGTCCAAATTTAACGATATTTTTAATTTTTTTCCAAAAAGATATTTTTTTCCTTTCAGGATGAAAACCACTATTGACATATTGCAGCTGTGTTTTCACTTTTATATGAATATTCTGCTATGTCTTTTTTTTAAGTCTTTTTTTAAATCCTTTGTTCGTGCAGTTATGTGAGAAAGGGAGTCTTTTTTGGGATTTGGGGTTTTTTTTAAAGCTATGATTCATTCTTTACTATGAGAAGGAAAGTCTTGGAAGCACTAATTTCATTTTCAAAACCAAGGGAGACAAGAAGAAGAATCTTTGTTTCTTTGAGGCCATGCTATGGGGGTAGCAGCATGGCCTCCTGTGCAGCAATGCATATGCTTGAGCAAGGGCAGAGGAAGGAGACAGAACAAGCAGAAATAGTGGAGAAAAAGGGAAAAGGTATAAGGATTAAGAATCAGGCAACATGCAAGACTTAGGAGTCAATAAATGGAGGTGATGCTTGAACTGTTGCACTTTCTTCTCTCATGACTAGAAGGAAAACCATCAACTCAATAGATATGTTGATAGCTAGTAAGGAGTAACTGAGGTGCACTCGAGTACAGCCAAGGCAGAACACATCTTTCCTGGAAGCCTAAACAGACGTAGCCTGAGATATTGGAGCTATTAAAAGTATCGCTGTGCAAGCTGACAGCTGGGTAACAGCTTTATAGCTAGGCTGGCAGAGCTGGCTCGGGGCTTCACAGAAAATGTGGAAAGCTATAAAGGCAAACTTCACATCCTGACAAAATGCAAGGGTAAATCCAGTATTTCTGAGAATTTTTATCAAAGCAAATTGATTTCTTTGAAAAAAGGTTTCCTTTTAAGTAAGGCTGGACAGCAGGAGGGAAACTAACTCAGCATTGGAGATTCTGAAACATGCATGTCGCTTGGGATACCTTCACCCAAGTTATTACTACAGGGCTGGTTTTAAAATAAGTTACGTTATCCTTTCTCTTGTGGGGAAAGCCCCATACAAACTAAATCTACACAGTAAGTTTCTTACCAAGGATATGCTCAAGTCCCCAAGTATAGGCGAAGCCATAACATGAGTATTTACTTGTTTCTTGGGAGTTCAAGACGAGAGCTCCTTCAGTAAAACTTAAGAGCCTTTCCTGCAATGTAAGTGTTCACGGGACATATAAAATGGATTTATTTTCAAAGTTTAATTTTAAAGTGTTGCATTTTAATTTAAACACAGTTTTCCTCTCAGTTATGCTAACCTGTTCCAAGTCAGACAGTTCTGTTTAAGAATGATCAAATTTCTGCTCCTCTTTTTGAGGATATACATATGTCTGTTCTAAAATAAAAAGTCATTTAATGAATTTATGTTATTTACTTATATTTATTAAAGTCAGTACAATGTGGCTAACAAAACAGCAAGGAGAACAAGAAATATTCAGAAGCAGTTAGGAATAAACATTGATAAACATGTCATAGCTAATTGTTAAAATTTACTATGTAATTAAGAATTTTTACATTCCACAATAGGTCAAGTAAACAGGACATCCCAAATTCACAGGAATGCCTAGTGGCCTAGCAGGTTGTATGGAAAGCCCTTCAGAAACAGCTCACAGTCACAACAAACTGTGTGTGTTCCTTCAAACTGATGACCATCAAATAGCCTCAAAGTCAGTTGACATTTATAATCAAATACCTTTCCAAAGAAAGAAAAGAACATCTATATTCATTGCTAACAGGATGAAAGCTGGGTAAGCTAACCAGGCTCCTTCAAGGGAAAAACCATAATTTAGACACAAAGGTGAAATCAAGTTGTGATTAAGCTTAGTGAAGTGTGACTGGGCAGTCTGTAATAGAGGACAAAAGCATTTTGGGTTGCATCCCGGTTGTAACTTACTTTTAAATCGGCATTTCTTTATCTGGCTTTGCCCTGACGCCTTTTATAGTAGAAACTGCAAGAAAACACTAGACAGCAGTCTTTTGTTTCAATATAACCAATTTTCTTCTTATAGGCCAGGAAAGATTTATATTTTGTTATTCTTGAGACTGTTCATATTTTCAAGGCTTTGAATGTTTTGATTTGTGAAAGTTTTTCAAGATTGCAAGATCTGTGATGCTCTGAAAGGATTAATGCTGATCCATGTGACATGTTTCTGAAAGGAAGAGCTTGGACAAAAAATACTTTTGGAACATGAGAAACTTCAGGTTGGTCAGTCCCTAACCCATGCTGGTACTTGAGGTTATTCCTCAGGTATAGGTGCAGGACCCTGCACTTGCCCTTGTTGAACCTCATGTTGAACCCTCTCTTACCAACTCTCCAGCCTATCAAGGTCCCACTGAATGGCAGCAGAGCCTCCAGGTGCATCAGCCACTCACCCCAGTTTTGTATCATCAGCAAACTTGCAGAGGGTACATTTGATCCCTTCATCCAGGTCATTGATAAACAAGTTGAATAAGACTGGACCCAGTATTGATCCCGGGGGAACACCACTGACTGCAGGCCTCAAACAGGATTTTGCTCCACTCACCACAACCCTCTGAGCTCTGCCACTCAGCCAGTTCTTGATTCACCTCACTGCTGCGATGCTGTCAGTAGGGGCACCGGGTGTCTGCCCGCGGTTTCAGGGGCTGCTGGGGCTGCTCCGGAGCCACGGGAGGGCTGGCGAAGTTCCTGCAAGGTTTCACCTAACCCACTGATGGTGCAGGTGCGCCGAGGAAGGAGAGACAAGTGGAGGGGCTTCCCAGATGGTTTATTCTGCGCTGGGGTTGTGCCGGGGAAGCACTGGCACAGCGTATTACAGTTACATAAATACCGACACGAGGGGGAGGGGGAAGGGTACAACATCCAATAGGGGAGAAGCGAGTGGTTTGAATTTGGCTGACTTTGTATAGGATTGCACAATACAGAGCCCTGAGGGGAGATAGCAGAGCCTGGCCATGAGATAAACCGAAACTGGCCAGAGCACACCGCAACACCTCACCTTGTCCATTCATTTCCTGCGCTTACCTACATGGATGTTGTGGGAGACAGTGTCAAAAGCCCTGCTGAAGTCAAGGCAGACAATATCCACTGCTCTTCCTTCATTGTCTCATCCTGGCATGTCATCATAGAAGGCTATCAGATTGGTCAAGCATCACTTCCCCTTGGTGAATCCATGCTGACTATACCCAATGACCTTTTCTTCTAAATGCTTGGTAATGATCTCCAGAATGACCTGTTCCATCACCTTTCCAGGAGTGGAGGTGAGGCTGACTGGCCGATAGCTTCCCTCATCCTCCTTCTAGCCCTTCTTGAAGATGGGAGAAACATTGGCCTTCCTCTTGTCCTCAGACACCTCCCATGTTCTCTGTGATTTTTCAAAGATGATGGAGAGTGGCAGAGCAACAACATCTGCCAGCTCCATTAGCACCCATGGGCACATTCCACCAGAGCCCACAGATTTATGGGTGTTAAGTCTGCTTAGTTGACCTCTAACCCAACTCTCTGTGACCAAGGGGAAGCCTTCCTTTCTTCAGCCTTCTTCTTTTACCTCTGAGGTCTGGGACTGCGGAGAGCCATCCTGAGGCAAAGATGGTGTTCAGTAATTCCACCTTCTCTGTGTTCCATTACCAGGACACACACCTGATTCAATAGCACCTTAACATTATCCTTAACCTTCCTTTTGCTACTGATATACTTGCAGAAGCCCATCTTGTTGTCCTTGATGTACTTAGCTAGTCTCTATTTCAAGTGGGTCTTGGCCTTCCTCATTGAATCCCTACATATTTTGACAATGTTCCCATAATGCTCCCACATGGTTTGTCCCTTTTTCCACATCCCATAGATTTCTTTCTTGCCTTTGAGATATACTAGGAGCTCTCTGCTCATCTCTGCAGATCTCCTGCTCCTTTTCCCTGATTTCTTTATCATGAAGATACACTGGTCTTGACCTTAGACAAAGTAGTGCTTAAATATTGACTATGTCTCTTGGACACCATTCTCTCCTAGGGAAATAACCTACAGGGGATTCCTCTAAGCAGGTCCTTGAAGAAGCCAAAGTTAGCTCTCTGGAAATTTAGGGTTCTAGTACTGCTTATGGATTTGCTTCCTCTGTGCAGGATCCTGAATTCCACCATATCATGGTCACTACAGCTGCCCTGTAGTAAACACCCACAACAGTGTCACCCATATTTGCCTGTCCCGGAATTCTCACCCATAAACCCTCAAATCATGTGTCTGTCCCTGAGTAGATCTTGACACATTCCAGTTACTCTTTCACATAAAGAGCTACTCTACTAACTCGCCTCTCTGACCTGTCCTTTCTAAAAGTACATAACCATCCATGACAATATTCCAGTCATGTGAACTGTTCCACCCTGTCTCTGCAGTTTCAATGAGATCATGGCCCTGTGACAGCACACAGATTTTCAGTTCTTTTTGTTTATTCTGCATGCTATGTGCATATGTGTACAGGCACTTCAGAGAGGTAATCAAGTAACAAGGTTCCCTAGAAGGAAATTTAATAACATAAGGACTTTTTCTGCTGTTTTCCTATGAAATCAGGTTCTGGGGAAATTTACCTCGCTCCATGAAGCATTTGCTTCTTAACAGATCTACTTTTTATTAAAACAAGCATATGCAGTTTGACCAAAAAAGCCATTTGCCTCAATATCCTGTCTTAGATAGTGATTGGTGCGCTTAGGGAGGTATATATGAGATGGAGAATGCATAAAGGATAATATTTCCCCTGGTACTCCATCTCAGTTTTCAGCAATTAAGTAATGACTTCCTGATCTGCAGATCATATCTGAACCATCATTTTCCATCACAACTGTTACAAATACCACTCAAGAAGTCGTCCAATCCACTTCTGTTGAATCATGGTGGTTTTAACATACCAGAATTGGTGCTAAAGGAACACAGTTTGTGGCCTCATACACCCCACTACCAAAGAGAATGGTTCCACAAGCAAAACAATTCTTCCAGTTCATGCACTTTTTATGAGTCATGAAGAAACAGAGCGATGCAAAAATAAGGAGCCTGTGAAAAGGGAGGTTGAAAGAAGGAGCTAAGAAAGTTATATTCTTACAGGTGATTTGCATATTGTATTGCAGCAGGAAAGGCTTAAGTAAGGATGAAAATAGGACAGTGGGAAGGAAAGGTGTTTGCTAGAAACAAGAAAACACCTTTTGAATTGCTGAAATCATGCATGTTCTAATCAATATAACAAAGGGGTTGATAAAAATTCAGGCATATCAAATGAAAAGAAAACCATTGTAGACTAAATCAAAATTTGAAGCTAATACTAAGAAGACAAAACAAAAACTAGTACTAAGTCCTTCAGACACATCAGAAGAAACCCACAGTCTTTAAGGAGGGACAACTAATCATCAGGATTTAATAGTACACAAATTATTTGCCTTGACATTCACTGTGCAAAGAAGAGAAAATTCCCTTCTGTAACCTTCTTGTAGTGGGCTCAGCAAAGGGCCTGTCTGAAACGGAAGTGTTTGCAGGAAGGACATGGGACAAAGCAACAAAACAAACACTAAAACATCACCAAACTGGAATCTTGTACCCCCAAGAGCTCTAAGAGACCTCAAGGATGAAACAGCTAAATTACTAACAGCCCCATCTAACTTCCGTTTTAAGGTTCCCATGGCTCCTGAGGACTGGAGTGTAGCATCTGTGGTATCACAGATGTGATATTTTTTTAAAAGCTCCTTTGGGATCAAGAAACCTCTAAGTCTGACTTCTTTACCGAGGAAATTACTACAAGTACAAACCAAGTGTAGAATTACTGGATATCTTGAGAAATATGGCCTGCCTGGGAAAAGCTAGTGTGGTTGTTTTTCTAAGGTGAATATTTACCAAGTCATTGATCAATATTCATACATGCCAGAACTACACTTCTTGTTTGCATTTATCCTACAATTAACACAGTAGAAGAAAATAGACATAAACAAAATACATTTTAACTTTTTTTGGCATCTAAGAGTTAGGAAAAAAATTCCCCATAAAATATAGTATACCTTTTATATATTTGTGTATATTAATAGAATAATATTTTTCAAAGCTTTTAGAAAAGTAAAGTTTCCAGTCATAGGGAAAATAATAGACCAGATTCTTTCCCGTCCCAGGATATAACCTCATAAAGTTCAACAAGGGGAAGTGCAAAGTCCTTCACCTGGGATAGAACAGCCCCAGGCACCAGGAGATGCTGGAGGCCATCCTGCTGAGAAGCAGCTTTGCAGAAAAGGCCCTGGGGTTAGACAGCCGTTTGACCATGAGCCAGAAATGTGTCCTTGCTGGAAAGAAGGCCATCCTGGACTGCATTAGATAAAGTGTTGCCAGCAGTTTGAGGGACGTGATCTTTTCCATCTGCTCAGCACAGGTGAGGCCCCTCCCTAGAGTGCTGTGTCGAGTTCTGGGCTCCTCAGTGTGTGACACACATGGACATACTGCAAAAAATCCAGCAAAGGGCCACAAAGGTAATTAAGGGTCTCTAGCACCTCATGTGTGGGGAAAGGCTGAGAAAGCAGAGACCCTTCAGGCTGGGTAGAAGAAGGCTCAAGGGGATCTTATTGATGTGTACAAACACCTCAGGAGAGGGTGCAAAGAGGACAGAACCAAACTCTTTTCAGTGGTGTCCAGTGACAGAGCCAGAGACAATGGGCACTACCAGAAACACAGGAGGATCCCCCTGAAAATCAGGAAACACTTCTTTACTGTGAGAGTGACTGAGCACTGGCACAGATTTCTCAGAGAGGTTGTGGAGTCTCCATCCTTAGAGATATTCAAAACCCATCTGGGCAACTGGCTCTGGGAGGTTGTGCTTGAGCAGGAGAGGTTGCATCAATGGCTTTCACAGATCCATTCCTACCTCTGATATTCTGTGATTTTGTTATATCCTTAATGCAAGAAGAAAAGGAGAATGAAAAAGACACAGAGGGATGGTTACCTTCCCAGTCCTAGATAAATTGATATATCTTCACAGCCAGGCTACTTTTTAACCCTTATGAGAAGCAGCTCCACACTGAAGGCTGCCAGGCCAGCTTTGGACTGGCATTGCTTTCTCTCTTACTTTTATTTCTTTTTTGATCACTCTCTTCCTGTCCTGGCCGTCACAAGCAGAGCTATTCCGGTTTCACTTGTGGTGAGAAACCTCAGGCTCAAGATGGGGCTGCAGTAAGAGCCTTTCCGATTTTTAGGTTAAGAAATTCCTCACCCTTTCCTCCACACTTTTTCTTTCTGGTTAAAACTTAAGAAGCTTATTTCATTGAGGTTGCCTGAATCTGTATGGGTTGCACAGGTCCCACATGTTTTTTCCCCTACTTCTCTGTGCTCTAGTGGTTTCCTGTCAGAAAGAATTTGCAGGGGAAAATTGGCAGTGCATTACTTTAAAACATGGAAAGTTCATGCTATTACCCAACATTTGTACCAATCTAACTCCTCTCTGATCAATCTTCCATTATACACTTTTTACTTACTTACTTACATTCATTGTTCCTTGTTTTACACAGCCAAATTTTATGCTTATATGACATTTTAAAACGAGTTTACAGAGGAAATGCAACTCCAGGTCACAGCTTTTGGTGGGGTATTTTTCATTTTTTTCCAGGAAATCTGACTTGAGCTGTTGCAATTCCACCTCATGGTTTAATTACCTTGGCTTTAAAAATGCAGCATAACTATCCTGTGTTTCTGCTTTCCTGAAGCATTCAGCTGGAGTGAGCTGTTGTAGCTGTGGTGCCTCCAGTCTGCAACAGCCCTCCAGCTGAACTAGGCTGGCCAAGAGGAAATAACTTGAAAGAATTCATAACTAGGATCTGTTTGGCTGATAAATAAAATGTCTTGTTTCTAGTTTCTTTAAGTTGTCTTTTCAGAAGCAGCCTTCTTGCAATTCTCTAGCCATGATTTCAAACAGCATTTCAGGCTTGAATCCTATTGTGTTCTTCTTAACACCCTTGTGCCTCTCTGTGCATGGGCCAGGGAAAGAGCTGGCTGTACTTTGTTGGCCAAATCCCCTTCTTCATCATAGGTGCTACCTGGATCAAGCTCCAGCAATAAAAAGGAGCAGCAAAGACCTGCAGCAGAACAGAGCTACCCTAAGGTCGCTTCCAACTCAGCATACTCTGTGATTCTGTCATCAGACCCCAGGATCTGACAGATACATCACGTGGGGAGCTAGGCAGAGGGTTCTCAAACTGTGGGGAAGTAAAAAAATAGGAGATTTTCACAGGGTTTCTGCAGCTATTCTACAAGATAGTTGGATATTGAAGGGTACAGAGACCTGTGAAGATTTACTTATCTCAGTTCTGAAAGCTTAATAATCCCATGGCACTTACTATCAAGATGCCTTTTTGATATCTACTGGTCTTGTCAATTGATAAACACAAGTATTTTCTTTAAAGTACTGTAAGTGCAAGGAATTTTATTTTTTATAAAATATCTTTCCACTCTCCAAAATGTGGGATTTTTAACCCAAATAAACTCTGTGCATGCCTAACAATAGCTAAATGCCACAGTTTAGAGAAGCCCTGTGCAAACATTTGTTTTGGCAAAGTTAGTTGCCTGCTCAGTGTAGGGAGTAGATTAAGTCCAGGTAATGAATAGAGCAGTTCCCTGGGAGGGAAAGCAAGAAAGAGTAAAGGTTTTGCATTAGGGGTTCTCATAAATTTATAGCAATAGTGTGTGTGAGAGCATTTTTCTCAATGGGTAAGAGTACATTTGGAGAGAGAGACAATCTTGGCAAAGCTTTTGGCTGCTGTGCTGGACTGACAAACCTTACCAGCTCACACCGAATATTACCATCTGTTATTTGCAGCAGTCACCGTGTTGCTCCTGCCTCTGTATCAGACATTCATACCCAGCATACTTACCCAAGATTGACAAACACTGCAGGCTTTCTCTCAACTTTCGTAAATCAAATGGAGACAGTATCTTTGGCCCAATCCAGAAGGAGGCCATTAATACACTGTTTTGATCAATGATACAATAACCTCATTTCCTTTATCTAATCTAGATAAAGGGAGATAGGCAGATTACACAAACAACTTCAGGAACAATTTAGTGCTTCTAGAGAAAGCAGGCAGGATATTTGTTTTAAAACCAATATTTCTTTTTTGGCAATAACTTTATGTCCTTCTGAAGGCTCGCATTGCTAAAAGCCCATGAAGTGCTGCATTTTATTAGCTCTGTTGATTATCACAGCACTGGAAAGCTCAAAGGGAACATGCTCTCTTACTGCTTCTGTCACCCTGGAACGCGTGGGTGGTTTCTCCCTTACCTCTGTTTCTCATAAAACACAAGCTGCTAAAACAGCTTTGTTTTGTCCTTCTGTTATCCTTCACCAGCATAACTTCATTTAACTGAAATTTCCTGTAGTGCTTTTTAAGCATTAAGGATCTTTATAAAATAACCATGCAGATTCCAAAGGGAATCCAAAGCCATCTCAATATAATACAAGTTCAAAACTTCTTTACTCTGTGTCCAATGAATGGTGTGCAATTATTTGCAAGTGAAAAACTCCAGCCTGAAGAACAGACCCATAAAATGCAAAATCAGTAAGTGTGAGGAAGTACCAGAAAGTCTCAGATTAAAACTACCAACTAAATTAGAATTTTGGAATGCTGATGCTTTTTTAATTAAAGGGACTCATTTGGTTAGAGGGTAAAGTGAACTGGATCATTATTTTTGATCACTAGAAGACAGTTTACAGTAATGGGATTCAATAATGGTTTTGCTGAAAGCAAGGAAAAGACACTTATAAATGATTCTCCAAAGTTGCATTTGTGTGATCCACTACAGTACAATCCACTGTGTTTGCATAAAGATGTAAAGGTGCTTAGTTTTGCCCTATTTTTTTTTGAAGACAGACAGATTTATGTATTTTAATACTGTTCATCCGGGAGAACTTATATTTGCAAGTCACCTGAAGAACCTTCAGTAGACCCTTTAATGTGCTTGTTATGGTTAATCTCTTTTGCAGACCTCGGAAGTCTAGGTTCACTTATATCAACCAAGATAAATTTGACTACTAAAACTAGAAATAATTTATAGATTCCAAAGTCAGTCTTCTGCAAGACCCTTACAATACATGAAGAATTGTTGGTTCTAGAAACTTTACAGTAAATAAATATTATGTTCAACATCATGGCAATAAATACTATTTCTAGTACCAATGGTTTAGATAATGGAGCATTTCCAATTTTTTTTTCTTTTTAGGCAGTTTTTCCTTCCTATATTGAAGAATATTATCAATTTATCAAATCTGACAACACTTCGTAGCTCATTAGGTAATTATTCACTTTGATATAATTTATTTTTTTTTATTTGAGGAAGAATTTAAGATTAACATGATTTGGGGGAAAAAAAGTCTGTCCTTGGGTTTCTGCTACATACTCCACTGATGGCATTCTTATTCTTCTTTAATGACTCTAGCCTCTGTTCTAAACCTAGAATAACACTGGGTGGGATTAAGTAGGATCAGCCTGTTGAGACAAATATTGAGTATATAAATAATTACTCATTCCCTACTGCGTTTGTGAATTTTGTGGCTGTCTTTCAGTTTTGTCAACTGTACAACCTCGCTTAACAAGGCGCACTTGCCTGGTTGTTTCCCCAACAGGGAGCACCAGGACTTGACTTTTCCACCACTCAAACATGAGACCAGGAGACAATTCAGCTGTTCAACAGCCACTAACACTTCATGCAGGCATAACCATGTCCTCAGCGACTTTCAGCATGACAGCACTTCATAAGAGAATTTTGAAATTTTGTTGGCCCTGTGTTTTTGGCACACACTTACTCTCTTGTCTGCAAGACACATCAAATCAGGAGCCACAGGACACCATCACATCACATCCAGAACAGCTTCGCCAAATTTCAGGGCATAAATAGCAGCAGTTCCTCTTTTCCCTTCCTTAGGGTTTAGAGGGAAAATACACCCATGGACTAGATGTAGTGCATCTTCTGAGTGGTTATATCTGAGTTTTAGAGAGATTTGGAAACTTGAGGCTTGAATTATATTGTTGTGTTGAAAATGAAACCCAGTCTGAGAGTTATGAGTTAGAAAAAAGTAAGTTGCTTACATGGTTATTGATACATTCCTTGAAAATAACTAGAAAATGTCAATAATAGATATATCCATACTTGTAAACTATGAAAAATGGTAGAATGAAACTTTTCAAAGCTACTTTATTCCATTTAATGAGTACAGCCAGCTTAGGAAAACACTTTTTTTTTCAAAATATATATGCTTGGCTTCTAATAATGGACAGAGCAGAAGACTTGATGCCACTGCTCTCTGAAATCATTCAGAAATTCTATCTAAAGAGATTTTATTTTCTCAGTTTTTCAATATTATCTGAATTAGTGTTATATGGAGAATATTGATGTTGTTGTCATAAATAAATCCTGAATATTTTTCTTACTTACATTGCATACTATGTGCTAGAATTTCTCCTAGGATAACTAAACAGCAGGTTGAATTCCTCTATGTGTGAACATTAAATACAACTTCTTTTATTTCTTAAGTCTGTAATTATGCAAAACATTACACATATGTATACAGTTACATGGAAAAGCTTATTCTGGAAACTTACACTCATTATAAAAAAGCTTTATACTGTCATTACTTACTTGTAGAGGTAAGACTGTAACAGAGTTCTCATCTATCTATCTGGCAATATCATTTCATGAGATTAAATATTTTGATTTGTGTTGCAGGTCTGTATCAGCAGCAATTACTGACAGGGATGCCTTAACTAGAAGCTTAAATTTCCTTGCAAAGCCAGAAGGAACATAAGCTTCATCAGCTTTACAAAACAACTTTTTGTTAAACTTTTATTCGGATTATACACAAATATATTGTATTTGTTTTTCCACACTCTACTAGCATTCTATCTAATCACAGAATCAGAGAATCACAGAATGGTTTGGGTTGAAAAGGACCTTAAAGATCATCCAGTTCCAACCCTCCGCCACAGGCACAAACACCTTCCACTAGACCAGGTTGCTCAGAGCCCCATCAGCTTGGCCTGGTCAGGTCAATGAGCATAAAGAACAAAGTTTATTGACTTTTAAGTAGGTCTTTTTAGTTATCCTGAGGGCAATGCTGACAACCTCTGGATTCTGTTTTCATATATTCTGTGTCCAATTTGAATTAGAGATTTCTTATTCTACTTTTCTGAATGCTGGAGTAGGAAATTTATGGAGGAGCCTGTTCAAAGAGCAAGTGACTCCTTGAGGAAGAAGTGGGCCTATGCATCCATTAGGAATTCTTCCAAATTTGTTTTTTTAATCCTTATCCATACAATTTAGCATGCTATTGCTACACTCAGTGTTGTCTTTGTACTTCTAAGCTTTCTCACACAAACAAAGCTCA
>VYZT01030130.1:12587-33743 GCA_013400735.1 Pomatostomus ruficeps | reverse complement strand
ATAGCCAGGACAGCTGGCCCCAATGGGCAAAAGGAATATTCCTTAGGATATGACTGCATATAAACTAGCGGGAAGCTGCTGCTCAGAGTCAGGATGGGCACTTGTCAGCAGGTGGTGAGCAATTGTGTTGTTCGTCACTTCTGTTGTATATCTTAATACTTTTGCTGTTGTTGTTTCCTGTTATGTGGGGTAGNCTGTTGTTGTTTCCTGTTAGTTGGGGTAGTAGTAGTTATTTTCTGTCCTATTAAACTGTCTTTATCTCCACCCATATATTGTACTTTTTTTTCTGATTCTCTCCCTATCCCACTTTGAGGCCAGGGTGTAAGGAAATGGGTGTGTGGTGTTTAGCTGGCTGCCATGTTAGATCATGACATTGGGATATAGATGCTACCTTGTCCCAACATGGATAGCTGGTTGTGATCCTTATGTATAATTAATTTTTTTAATCTATGGGCATCCTTTAGTATATCTCATCCCTCATCCCATGCAATTTACCTTAAAATAAAAGAAAAAATTTTAAAAAAAAACCAACCAAAAAAAAAAAACCCACAACAAAAAAAATACCCCCTCAAAATCCCACAAAAGCAAGTTTGTATAACCTATGCAAAAATACCCCAAAATAAGCAGTTCTGCAGGAGTTGTTCAATGATAGACATGGCTTATGACAGACATTGTTTAAAGATTGACACTCTTACTATATTTAATATTTCACTTAATCAAGATGAATACATAAATGACTTTTTGAATTATTTAAATTTTTTTGATTTTTTTGGCATGACATGACAATTGTCAGATATAGAGCTCCCATTAAAGGACTTTTTCATCAGGTTTATCATTCTGAACTTGCTGCAGCAACTGTTAGCACTACCAGTGAACAGCGAAATTGAGAATCATACAGCTGATAGGTTTTACCCTTTATCAGCCTCATGCTAATTTAATGCAACACAGAATATTATTTGCATTACTTCAAAAGTAAAAAGATGCTCCCCATGGGATTACATCACTATTAGACATTTCTTACTCTATTATGTGTGAGTCAACACAGCATTCAAAACAGAGATTGTACAAACTTCATTTGTGATAATAAACTTAATGAGCAGCACTGAGAAATATCTGAAGAACTGAATTATGATGTCATAGTATTTGCCAAATAGAGCTTTGTATTTTTTTGTATGTTGTTTCATTAAAGACACACCAGCTCTTTTGGCATGAAATGAAAAATAAGAATACCAATGTGCATTTTAAACATCTGGCATGGTAGGCAATCACTGGAAGGGAAACAATCTCTAAAACAGATATAAGATGCAAAATTAGAAGACTCAGACTTGTTTCTTATGAAATAAGATGGTCATAGTGTTTTGTGATGTTTTCTGTTGCCATCAGTAAAATTCCTGTTTTACTGTGCATCACTAACAGGGAAAGGAAGGAGTAAAATAAACATAGATTTATTTTATTAAGAGAAGCAATTATAATAGCCCAGTTTATTTAGTACCGGATAGAATCACACCAACCAAAGTAAACGGTACCTAACTTGGTTGTAATAGAAGCAACCCCAGCAAAAGCCAAAGAAAAGGTCTTATAAAGCTTTATATGTACAGACTGAATTTTGCCTGGTACCTCATAATCCTTATGGATCCAGCCCTGACACTGAAACTATCTAAAGCTGAAAATTTAAAATTTTATTTGGTTTTATTTTTCATAAACTGTAACACACTTAAAAAAAAAAATAATGTTTGGTTTGCAGCATACTTTTTTTTGGGCTTATTGTGTTTGAAAGTCTTCCTTCTGTCTTTTCATTTTTCTATTTAGATGTTTATAACCACACTCTCACTGTCCTCATCCTTTTGTTCCTATCTCTGTCAGTCTGCTCTCTACACACATAAGCACATCATCACCTATTTACTCTGAATGAAATAACCAGCATGGCGGGCCTTGGGCATGTCAATAATTCATAAGGCACAGCAAAAAAGGATTTGGTAAATACTTGTGATCTCTGTAAATCACCTTGAAAACTGATTATATCTAGGATGATAGAGATCAGAATGACCTGTGAAACTGCATTTGGGGACAGAAAGGTGAAAAGAGAGTTTTCCTAGGGTGAAGGACAAAACCATATTATTTTATTTCTTTTGTAGAAATGCTCATGCAACTTCACCTGGTATGGCTTTTTTCCAATCACTTCCCATGACCAATATTCTATTACTTCTAAAACAAGTTATTGAGTAAAGAAAACCCTAACCAAACAAGCAAGCAAACAAACAAAACCCAACAAAACCATCAAATGAAGAATAATTTCAGACTGCATTGTTCATCTGTGATTTTGTTGCTGGATGTGTACATCTTCGTTTTATTCTAATTATGTTAGCTTTGCTCCACAGAAATTTGACAAGGCTGTATGTGAAGAATCAGTGCCTGCTCTTCAATATCATATGTTTTTGAAAACTACTTATTTGTTTTCCTTCACTTGTTAAATCCATTAGCTAATTTGCCTAACACAAATTGATCAGTGTCATGTAGAATATGCAGAAGACTAAGAATTCTTGAGTGAAATACACGCAAGGTTGTCCTTTTCTATTGAAAGAGCAGAAGGTTATAGCAGATATTGAATGGGGAAAACTCTAAAGAAGCAGTTGTGAGTTAACAGAGCCATAATCTGTGTGATCCATAATGATCTTCTACAAAAACAAAAAATTTATATGTTATAAAGTAATAATCACAATTGACAGTGTTGATGGTAATCACAAAAGAAAAGCTAAAAGCTAAACAGCATGATAGAATATTTTTTAAAATTTTCTCCTCTGATTCAAGGTAGAGATCATTTGGCCCATGACCCTTGTTATTTGCATCTTGATTATCTCTACCCGTGTTATAAGGCTTTGATCTACAAACTTTTCATCTGGTTCATCACCAAATTCCATCTCTGTCAAGCAAATAAAAGCCGTACCTACACTACTGCACAAGACAGCTTTTCTCCGGTTCTTGTGTCTCGGTGAATGCCTAAGCCAAACCCCAGCCACATAACAGGACAAGTTATCAGTATGTAAAAGCCCTCTCCTGTACTCCCAGTTACACCAAAGTCGACGTTCAGAGCACAGGAGCCATCATCTGTTAAAGGAGTACAGGCCTGCTTGTCTAGGATACAAGGCTTAGGAATGCAACAACAGCAAAGCTGGAGACAGCCACAGAAAGCTAGACAATGACCAGAGCTGAAAAAAGACCAAAACTTTCTTATTTTTCTGCATACACACTTTGAGTCTACTGTAAGAGAGACTGAGAGCACGAGCACTTCAGAACTCCAGATTTAATTACCTTCAGTCTGAAAATAAACAAGGAATGGATATAGGGTAACAAAGAGCAGAAGTTAATCTGTGCTACAATGCAGTCAAGAACTGTAGTCCAAGGATTATCTCCTGTTAATAAACTAAAGAATTAGACCACTTCAAAAATTTCTGTGGTATTTCTGCACTGTAGACTTCCCTAGAGAAGGTCTCCCCTATGCATGAAAATGGAAAATATTCAGATGCTTTTTATTAAGAGTGAAAACATTTCAGAGGACACTCTGTGTCAATGTCATACCTATATCTCTAATATTGCTGCAATGAGATTAGTTGAAAAATAATTGTGCCCAGGCCCAAATTTGTCCTATTCAATGAAGCACAGTTACCATAATTTTTACCCTAATATTTATCTGCTGTTTAATATTCAATGCCAGTTGGGGTCAGCTGTCCCAGCTGTTTACCCTCCCATCTTCTTGTGAACCCCCAGCCTTCTCGCTGGTGTGGCTGCATGGGACACAGAAAAGGCTTTGACTCTGTATAAGAACTGCTCAGCAATAGCTAGAGCAGAATTGTCTTATCAACACTTTTTTCAACGCAAATCCAAAACACAGCCCCATACAAGCTGCTGTGAAAAAAATTAACTCTAGTCAAACTGTATTGGCCAGCACCAGCCCATCACTGCATAGCAGGGACAAATATGGTGCTGCAATAGCAGAATACAAGTTTTGAGTGCACACCATGCATAGGGACTGTTGTAAGTATTTCATTATTAGCTTCTTTTTTCATTTTCAAACCTGGTTAGGGAAACCTAACAAGAACATCTTTTTTGCTGCCGTACAACTGATAAACTTAGGGAGTTTTTTAATACATTATTAACATATGTAGAACTATATAGATGATCCCGACATGAATTTTATAGCAAAAACTAATGAAAATAATTGTTTCATTCTTGCTTTTGTTGAAATAATAAAAATTATACCAAACAGTCTTAATACCTCAATTCATAAGTTTTTGCTTTCCAGCACATCAACCCATATTTTGAGATATATAAGTATATGAAAACTGAGCTACACTGCCTCAGTATAATGCAATTCTGGGAAGTCATCCAAATTTGGGAATGCTGTTTTATGACCAGCACATCAAAAATGGGGAGATAACTCATCTCATAGCTGACTAAGAAAAGCATATAACCAAGGAGTTTGAAGCCGAGATTTTGTGTTTTATAAAAATGATGCAAGAGACCTTCCTGTTTCCTTACTTATAATGCCAAAGTTTGTATTCTTTGAAAGACCCTTTTCCATTTACAGTTGATTTATTAATGGACAATGCAGTTCAAACAGCCTTTTATGTAGCCAAGATTTCTTCTATGCAAATATTATGGATTTGTGGACAGAAGCACAAGACAGAGTGATGGTGTCTACTGTTTCAAATCTTCCATAGCAAAGCTGCAATTAAACAATGTCTCATTACTTGCAAAATCTTTCCAGTCTAACAATCTTTCTGCTTCAGTAGTTTACTGACTTCCTCTTCCTGGAATACAAAGATTACTTGAAAAGAAACAGACAGACAATCTGTCTTTGCAGGAGGAGTAGATTAGGGAACAGTTTAGAAAGGATGAAGTCTGGAAGTGGCAGATTTGAGTGTCTAAAATAATATTGAAAATTGCTTTCCAGTGAGGTTTAATTCTCTGGCTTCAAGAACATGCAGCGCAAGATGATGAGTGTCAGCAAATAAACATGACAACTCCAAGAGGGAGTCATGAAATGGCAGTAAAAACACCTGGTAAGTACAGCAGTACCCAGAAATCCCAGAACTTCCAAATCATAGATTTGTGACAACTGAGGAAGTAGCAAGACATTAAATGTGCAGCTATTCTTTCACACATCTGTAGCAGGTTACTTGCCATGGGAAATAAGATGCAAGTCAGGTTTTCTTGTTGTTGAGCTTTCTGTCTGTCTGATATTTGTGCTTGTATGATACCCAGAACAGAGTGCCACATTTCATATTACATTGCCATCTATGGAGCTTTTATCAATTAATCACCTTAAATAATATACATAGCTTTAGGTACAATGCACACTGATTGCCAGTGGCTGTCTTAAAATCTTCTATTTAACCCTTAATCTATTTCTTGCAACTGAAAGGGACTTTCCAAGAGTACGGTGCATTATTATACAAATGGAAGAAAATAATTTGATCTTCTCAAGTACAATTTGCTCTGTGCAGATCACCCCTATCAGAGGTTGAAATGCACCACACAGTTTTTATTATTTTTACTAGCAATTGAATTATAAAATCCAGGCTTAGTGACAGAGAATAAAGTCCTTCAAAACCTTAAAAAGTCACAAGCACTCTATACCTAAATGTTTTGGAACAATATCTTGAACATAATATGTACACGCACACACAAAATCCAAAACGTAGTAACCTCCGATACAGATAAAATCTGAAGTCTTTCTCTGGAGAAGTTTAATAGAATAGGAAAGAAAAAAAGAGTTGGATGAACTTAATTCAAAACATCATTCAATTCTTGTCACGGAGTTTAAATTAAATTCAAATCAATTTCTGATCGCATCTTCTCATCACATTCTGTGAGGGCATTTTGAACCTGAGGCTAAAATTGATGGAACCAACAATTTGTAGAACAACTTGCGTTACCTTTAAGAAGGCTTATGCATATCAAAAGATAAAGGGCTAGGGACAGAGACAGACAGGAGAAAAAGGTAACAGGGCAAAAAGCTGTGTATTTTCTGTTCTTTGGTAATGTAGTTTTTATGTTAAATTTCATCTCCCAAAAATAAACATCATTCAAAATATTGAAATGACAGACAGGTAATGAGAAGCTGTGCCCTGAGAATATGACTAAAGCAAGAGGTGAAGTGGGGCAAGACTAGGAGAGGGAGAGAAGAGAGGGAGAGGGGAGAGGGAGAATGGGAAGGTAAGGGATGGGAGGGGATGGGAGGAGACAGGAGCAGAGGAGAGGAGGAGGGGAAGAGGAGGGAAGGGAAAGATTCTTTCTAATTCTGCACATAGCAGTGTACATCTGATAATGTTATTTCATGTACTATTGGAGACTATATAAGACACTGACCTCATTACAGGGGAAAATCAGGAATAAGACAGGTATGCTGCATTTCAAGGTTAAGAGAACTGTAGCAGATGCTATACGGCATAACATGGATGGAATATAATTTTAGAACTGTAATTCAAACTGCAGATATTATAGTCAAATGGAAAGTTAAGTATGCCAGTTTAAATTTGAAAGAGACAAAAAGAAGCTGAACCTGAAGACTTCCACATTAATTTCTCAGTAATTATCTATATATTGCAGCAGCTATATATGAATACAGGATTCTGAATCCTATGTTATGAATCATTGAATGTTCTGATAAACAAGCTGGAGGTGATGACTAATTATATATAAATGCATATGCCTTTTTATTGATGACAAAGTTACAAAATGCATGTATTTGTGAAAATATGGGTTGCCATGGGGAAGATACTTCCATCATTAAAGACAATTGATAGTGAAAGTTACAGTACAGAAGGAAAACATGACAAGGTATGAGTATCTCAGAAATGAACTGCACAATAAAATAAGGAAGAAAGCAAGTGGCTGAATATGTTCATGGTAAAGAATGTAAGTGACATCCCGGGTGCTATTTTACATCAAGACTCCTCTTTTCCTCTCTCTTCCAAACTTTTCTTCAAAAAACATTCATATGTACAGTTTCAAGATGCTGAAAGAGGAGTTCCAAACTTTTCTTCCGGAAAGGACTTCAAGATGCAGTTACAGTAGTCAAGACTATTTATTTTTGTAGACCTATCAATGTTCCTGAAAACAAAACATTTTTTTTTTTGTACTGTGTACTTTGCTCTTCATCAGAAATGTTGATTTCATGTTCAATTTTATCTCCCAGAAAGAAATGTCATTCACAGAATTAAAATGATAGATGGCCAATGAGAAATTGTTCCCTTTAAATAGGCAATATGGCAAATGCAAAAGAGATAAGATCTCTTTTGGCAATTTGGTTGATTTACAGTGCCTGAATATCTGACCCAATATAGAAATTTTTGTTTCTTTGATTTTGCATTCACTCTTGTCCTGAAGAAGAAAATATATGGGAAAAAAATTTGGAAATAACCCAGACTCTTGTTTTTTCCAGATGTTGCTCAGGAATGTGGAAGAATAAGAGAAAGAAATAGTTTGCTAGAAATAAGGAAATCATTTACAAACAAAAAAGCCAAAACCACTATTCTCATGAAACCCTGCTACAGAAGTTTGGCCTAGAAGGAAATTTCTGGGTAATTTGTGATTGAACAGTAACTTCAGAAACACAGAAATAAACACCAAGGTATACTTAAGGCCACAGTGTTGATCATTCTATCAATCTCATTTATATTTTTCTGTTGTAAAGCTTTAATGGAAATGAAGTTGTTACATTCTAAGAGACACATTTTAAGCAATAGATTCAAAAACAGCTGCGCTTAATCAAAATCACAAAAATGTTTTTCCTTTTTTCTGAAAGATGGATTCAATGGGCATAGTGTTGCCATGTCTTGCAAAGTTTTACAATAACTAGTGCTAGCAGACAGAGGGAAATGTGGCTATGGGCAGAAGTTTGAATCAGTAGAAGCACTGTCCTAGTTCAGCACAACCTGTAAAACCAAATTTTGAAACAAGTAGAGAGAACTTTCTTATGAAAGTGCTTACAATGATCTAATAACTATGAAAAGTATGAAAAATTATCTATTTAGATTTTACACAGGATTACCTGAGCTAAATTTGAGATTCGATCTCAAAATCAAGACTTGGTTTGCAACTGAGTTGCATTTTTACTCTTTCTGTCCAGTAGAATCTGTAGATTTCGGTGCAGGCCATGGGTAAAAATGCTCCTTGTTGAATCATTCTTTCTTTCTGCTTATAAGAATGGGCCAAGGTGATGAAAACTTTATGCAGTCCATTTTATGTTCCTAAGTTAGCTACTACCATATTTGAAAAGCAGATGTTACTGTGAGCCATGGTGATTCCAATAATCTAACTCTGTGACCTAGTTTCTTGATAAAGTCAATATGGAGAAAAAATAGCTTTGATGTTTGAATGTTTTGCAAGTTAAGCACCTAACTTAGATTACTCAAATGGAATAATCTGGGCAAATGCCTCTAAGGGATTAAAATTCAGAAACCATAAAAGTTATTAGATCTCAAACTGAAATAATATATTTTGGAAAAAACATAGTTTCCTCACTTCTTTATGGTTGCACAAGAGATTCTTTCATATTACTTAGAAGTTAAAGCATCAGTGGGGGTGTGTTGTTCCTTCATCAAGATCTGTATATTGGTCTCTTCTTGATACTGCAAGTTCTATGTTTTGGGATATACAGGTGTGCTGCTTCAGTGCCTGGCATGTAAGGGATACTCTGTTAATTCCATTGATCTACAGACTGCTAGTCATGTCATCACCTAAAAAATCTGTGCTTCAGTTTTCTTGAGCACTTCTTTAAATGCCTGCAGCAATGAGAGAATTTTTAAGCAGACCAAGCTATGTCTCAAGGCTAGGCAGTCTGTGTTGCTATCCAAGGCTGAACCTTCTACATTTGATCTCAGTGCAGTCAGAAATATTTTGCCTGGATCTAGCCTACTGGAATTAATCCATTTGTTGGTAAAGCAATTGACAATTTAGAATTCTTCTGATAATCTGGAGTCGCTCTGAACCTTTTTTAAGATCTTCAGCAATTTACATGAAATCTGATTTATATTATTTAACTTTTGAGAGACTGGAAGCATAAGCAAAAGAGTAGCCAATGTCTCATTTTGTCCTGATACTTCTACAATTGTTTTCCTTACCCACTGCAACAGGAAAGGGAATAAAATTAAAATCTCCCATGTTTCTCAAAGATTCTTCTTACATGGAAGATGAAATCACACTCATATAGGTCAGAAAAGATCTTCAGGGGTCATGTAGTCCAACCTCTTAGAGCACATCCAGCAGGCCATGTCCAGTTGATTTTTAAGTATCTCTGAAGAAGTAGGTTCCACAGTCTCTCTGGGAAGCCTGCTACAGTGCTTGACCTCTTTATGGCTTTTTTTCTTATACAAAAAATTTCATTTCATTTTCTAATGCTATGTTCCAGCTTGTGCCTGTTTTCTCTCACTTTCCATCTGCACAGCTGAAAAGTTTGACTGTCTTCTCTAGTTTCTTGTTTGTAGGTCCCCCTCAGCCTCTCTTCTCCACGTTAAACACTCCCCATTCTTTCAGTATTGCCCCCTATGGTACATGGATCAACCTCCTCAACAATCTTGGTATCTCCCTGCTGATCTTGCTCCAAAATGTCTTCACTTTATGTCTTGGCCTGTGTATGCATCTGCAGTTAATAATTCAAGTAAAAAAATGTTCAGTCTTTTCATTTAGATCTTGGATTGTTTACCAGAAATACATTCTGCACACCACTCCCACTGCCAGGACAGGGGTTAAGCATGCTTGATTATTACACAATGAACAGATGTCACAGAAACTTTTGGAGAAATCATCCCACAAAGTATTTTGAACAAATTATGCTGAGTTAGTAACTACTTGGAATATTGTTTACTTTTATTCTTCTGATTGTATATAGAGCGGAATAAATTATTCCCTACATACATACATATGTGAACAACTTTAATTTGAATTTTTCTTTAATTTCACTTCAAGTAAGCTAGAACAGCTCAAACTCCTTGGAGCCAAAGTTTAATGAAGTGCTATAGCTTAGGCTAGTTTCATTAATTCTAAATTTAGTCTAGTATTGAACACTGAAGCAATGGGGTTTTTTTACAGCATCATATCTTAACTATTACTAAATAAATTATTTGTACTAGTCTACACAGAATGCAAAAGAGAAAACAACTAAAAAAAGCTCCCTTTCACAAGTCAGAATTAATTTTAATGGCCACATTTCTTCAAATCAAGAGTTTACTCCCATTTGGTAAGATTTCTGGATTGTGAATGCTTAGTGTATTTAATGAGGTATGAAACTTCTTAAATTCTAGAATGGAATCATGCAAACACAGAATGATTTGTGTGGGAAGAGACCTTGAATATTGTCTGTTTCAACCCTTCTGCTATGAAAAGGGACATTTTTGAGCAACATAGTGTAGTGGAAGATGTCCCTGCCCTTGGCAGAGGAGTGACAACAAGATGTTCTTTAAGGCCCCTTCTAATCCAGGCCATTCTATGATCCCTTGTTCTTGTGACAAATTAAGTGAGCCATATACTTAAAACAGTTTAAAAAATCAATCTGGCATAGAGTCTTCCTGCAGGATTTGTACAACTTTCCTGTGAACAATATCACAGTTACCCATTACTCTAGTGAAATGCAACAAGAAATCAAAGGATTCATAAAACAGTTTATTGATTGTTTTTAAAATCATATCTAGACTGTAGACCCTCATAATCCTAATAATTTACAAGATGACAGTTTCTGTCATCTTATTTGTTTTAATTGACTCTACCTCTGTAATTATTACCTTCACGAAAGTAAAATTTTAAAAAATAAAACTCCCAACATTTTTGTAAAATCTGTTAGAAGTTCTATAACCCAGATGATACTCTGTAGCGATCTGTGAGCCCTTGGCACCCCCCTGGAGAGCAGAGGCTTGATAAGAAACCTCCCTAACATTACGGTGACCACTTGGGACACCCCCAGCATGCTTTGTGCCTTTATGGTAATACCTTGTATCCAGTTGGCTAGTTGGTTCCTACCCTGCCCCTACTTTTCCCCATAAAAACCACTGCGTTTGCCCGGGAAGGATAAGCGCTCCTGTCCCTGGCCTCCCCTTCGCAGAAGCTACCAGAAGAATAAAGCCACCTCCGTGGAACAGCCATACGGTCTTGTCTCTCTCTGTCCCGAGTTGGCCTGAGGGTGATTCGCAAAGAGCTGAAATCACTAAGAGCTGATATCACTGCGGATCACCCGTTGCCTGGGGAGACAGCCTTAGCCCCTGTAGGAGTCGCTCGGTGCAGGGCACTCTTTAGGGCCGAGGCGTGTCGGTGCTGACCAGCAATGGCCACCCCTCGGCAATACTCCAGTTTGAACAGTGACTATAATGCAAACCTCTAGGTATTGACTCTGAATTAAGTATTGTATTGATAATACTAAATGAATCATCTATCATATCAGAAGATCTTCAAAGAACTCAGACAACTGTAGAAAATTCAAAAGTTTGATTTAGATCTTAGTTGAAAGTGGGTACAAAGTTTTACTCTTCAGTAATAGGCAACAAAAATGTTTCATCAGCAAAACAAAATATTAAAAAAATTTAACAACACTGACAACATTATTGTCACTACATCTGATTCCTACTGGAAAAAAAAATTGTATACTTGGTCAAGCTTTGTATAATCTATAATGGCAAAATCTCTTTTTTCCTATGTTACATTCTTTAACTGGACAGAAAGTCAAGGCACTGCCAAGTGATAACTTGGTCATTTTGTGCAAACAAAATGTCTATTCAGTCATTTCAGATGTCTAGGCTGAGAAACATCCCATCTAATTTCAGGCAGATAATCAAGGTGCTCCATCTTCAGCTGATGATGATTCTTTCCATAACTACATTTGAAGGGAACACAAAACTGATGCTAAGAGAAAATACTACCTTTGGCTCTTCTTCAGCTCTCTGAACAGAAAGGGGGAGCCTAGAACACTAAACACACAACAGTATGATCTGCAGGCAAGACTTGGCCAAGAGGGCTCCCTCTTGAAAGAGGGAGTCCAGTTTCTAGGAGATTAATTTAGAAAAACAATATGGAGAGAAAAAATAAATATAATCTAAGTTTAGTGTTCTGACACAAGAGCTTGAGAAACCTGGATATTAATGGACAATACAACTTTTCTTCAAAAAATTGTTTCAGGAGTGCAGTTCATATAGGAAAATCATGCAACTTCAAATGTTCTGCTTGTTGTTAAGGTCAAAATGAAAAAACTCTAACTCAAAGACAAACCGGTATTTCACAAAACCAAGAAATTAAAGAAGGTGTAATAAATAATGGAACCATTTGGTTACAGAGCAGTTTCAAAGCAGTAATTCTCAGACATGAGTCGGAAATCCCTTGGAGAGAACCTAACTTCATTTTTTAAGTCACCTGTTTCTTCGTCTCAGATTTGGAAAGGACAGGTTGTTAAGTACAGAAGGAAGACACAATACTGTAACTATTCCACAGAGATTATATTACACCAGAGAAACAGTTAAATCTAGTTGCACACTATTAAAGCTCAGCATTTAATCTTTGAAGACTTTCGTTAATTGAAGTCAATGAGGAAGGTGAATGCTTGATATAGCTAAATATTCGGTTAATTATTCATGGTTGAATATATATATATTTAATTAAATAAATATTGTGCACTATGTATTATACCTATTAAAATGATGATAACTGTTGCTATGAAGGAGCTTAAATAATTAATATTCATACTGAAATGATCATTTATATATCTAATTTCTGACAAAGGATAGCCAAAAACCATTCAATTAATCAAACTGCTTTATTTATGAGTAAAATCTTTGTGCCCTTTTCTCTGCCACTCTGTTTCAGAGGTTTCATGGAATTTCAATGCTTTTTCTTTTCTTGATAGATGTATTTTGAGATATAAGAGTAAAAAGTAAAGTAAAGCATTAAAATTACTTCTGTGGACTGCTTATTTGATTTTAAATAGTTATGTCAATTTTATTTAATAAAATGTTAGATCACTTTTTTATTCTGCAGAAACTGCCATATTATTTTCAGGGAAAACATTAGTCAAGAGAGATTAGTACTAAGAAGGAAATTTGTAAAAAGTAATTCGACAAATGAAGTAGTTGTTTCGGTTTTATTCCCATTTCTGTTTCTATAAATATCTATGTTTTTTCAGATCATTTTATCTCACTACGCTACCTATTTGCTCTTGCTTTTCTCAGTCTTAGAGTGAAGCAAGCAAATAGGATTGAAGTCCTTCATATGAACTGGCTGTGGTGTGATAGTCTATTGTAGACTGCAAATAACACCGGTTAAAATCCCACTTTTGGGGGAGGAACAGAAAGGCACGTCTCAGAAGTATCATATAGACATATTATCTTCCCCTTCTCAGGATTTGTGTGAGGCTCTCTAAGCAAGTGTCTCTTATTTGAATATTGAAAGCTTGCAAAATAAATCTCTCTGTAACTTAACACAGTATAAACTCAAAGTTCATGATTTCAAATTAAATTAATCCAAATTAATTCTAGGCTAATTCATTCAAATAAGTATTAGTCTATTGAAATGGGCCCTTTGAAGAATTTGAGCCTCATTGGCTAGGTTTTGACAGAAGAGTCACTAATAGAATTTCTTTCACTTTAAAATCATGCAAGCAATTAATATAATACTGCATCTTTCATCCATTTTAATATACATATTAATCTCAGTTTTATGATTATGTACAACTGTACATGCTGAGACAAGTCCTGTTGACTGCAACTTGTTCTATTTACAGCATGTGACTTCGGTGCAAATGAATGTATGCAGCAACAATTCTTTTTACACATAAATTCAGTTTCAAATTTAATTCAAAAGTTTTCTTCCTACAGCTGTTTTCAGAAAATATATATGAAGGTGACTGAGAGATAGCTGATAAGGAAGCAAGAAGTCAATACAGAACAATCCATTTGATTGAAATATTAAAAATAATATATGCATTATATGTTCTTCATATATTTTTCCATCTTCTATACTGCAAGCATCCAAGAAAACTTATCAATCAAATACTTGAAGACATTATTGTTGGAGTTACCTTTCCTCTCCTGGTATGATTCCTTCTCTTCAAGTATTGGCAGTTTTTCTATTGTTGCAAACAGCATTCATGGCAATGAGTGATCTGAACCTTTAATCATAACTCTGATTGCTCTTCTTACAAAATATCATTATTGCATCTACAGAAAAAGACTTGCAGTTTCATGCAAGATGAGCCCAAGACACTGATTTATCTTTTAAAAGCAAAGCTCTAAAAATCTAAGGCATTCAAGAGCAGAAACATCAGTGATGTCTGCCTTTCCTGTCTGGAAAAAAAAAGGCAGACATCATTCACACTTCTTTTTAGGGCAGGCAAGAAGGCAGACTCACTGCAAGACCTGGAAAGGTTATGGGCTAAATTCTCTAGGAATCCTTGGCCATGCACGTGAAGAACAAGGTATCAGGAACAACATATATGCCTTTACCATGGGCAAACCATTCCTCTGTGTCTGTTTGGCAGGGGTGGGACCAGTAAAAACTCTGTACTTCCAACCACTCCCCTGCAATCAAGGTGAAAATTGCTGTGTGAGAGCCTTCTGAGGAGCTAAGGTGACAGCCAATCACCTTTTTTTATAGATAAAATAATTTAACTTTTAACATAATATCATATGATACCATAAGAGACAAAACAGAAACTTCATTTGCAGGTTTATCTGGTTTACAAGACCCAGTAACCACAGAGGTTGTATTTAAGCTATCTGGGAATGTATAGGGAAAGAATCCAATCCCTTATATTAATCACTGCACTGATACGATAAAGTTCTCCTTTATTAAACCTGCTAAAAGTTCAGAAGCTATTTCAGATTCAGGAACAAAGTCCTATCAAAAACTTTTTCAAGATAAAATAATAATAAAATATAAAAGCTTGATTTCCCTGCCTTTTTTTTCTGAAGTAGATAGTAAAGCTGAAAGAAAAGCCTATCTTTTTTCTGCTTCATGTTACAAAGTCTCCTACAGTATGCTAGTCTTGATGAAAACCTTTTATGCAGAAACATTTTGTGGAAAAGTGCAAAAGAAAGTCCTTTTCCTTCTCTTTCAAGATTAAGCATGGCTTTGAACTAGAATTAAAAATGGAGAAAATTCTTATCAATGGGCATCACTGACTTCTTGATTTCATCATTAGTCCCTGTAGTTTATAGGTTTCAATACAGCAGGAATTCCTGACACATTTTGTCTGATCTTCAGAGCTACTGCAAAAGTGAAACCAGTGTTTCAGAAAGTTCCACTTTGTTCTGTGAATGAGCCTTTCCAGATAACTTTGGAACACGTGAAAAGAATATAAGACAAATTCTGTTCATTGTATGCTATGAGTAACTAAAAAAATTTGAAATATTGGTAAGAAAAGATAGTCTTATTTGAGAAGGTATTTTTTCAATGGACTTTTGGAATAAAATCATGAGTAACAATTTGGACATCTGAAGATCCACCAGTACCTCAGCTAATTTCAAGAACCTCCTCACCTCCAAAACAATGCAATCTAGGAGAAATCACTTTCATATTTTTAATTTCTAAGGAGCTGCACTAAAATGTATATACTTATCTGATAATTTATCAAATTTTATATGGAGCCTGCATAATGCAAAAAAGGAAAATGAATTTTTTAAATCATATGTAACTCAGCAATGCACTCATGTATAGACTGCGTTTTTAAGTGGCATTACATATAGACTTTGTCCTTTATGTATATATTTGATTTTTTGGCACTTTATTCATCTAAGTGCCAAAAATATTTAATTTGATTAGACATCTCAGTGTATTTCAGGTATCAAAAATGTTATGCCTCATAGCAACTCCACTGGTAGGTTTTCCCTTCTGTGCATTTGTTAGGTTGGAAAATAAAGTTGACTTACTTCACACAGACAGAGCATCTCAAATTAGACACTGGGGCAAATCAATATCTGAAGGTTTCCTGCATCTCATATCTTTCTATGGGATTTTTCCTGCCTTCAGACTCTGCTGGGTACACGGTACTTTTAACATCTGACACGTCCTTCTCTGACACTTTGTGAGGTAGTTTCACATCAGCAGCACACTCTTATGGGGACTGTTACCACTCTCACCAGCTTCAGAGGTAAACCTGCATTTACTTGCCCATCTGTCACAATGGGATGTTACATACTGTCATTACTCCTAAAGGCTTGATTCAGCTGAATAACCCCATAAAATTTGACTGTTGCTACTAAAAGGTAATTTATTTGAAATCCTGAAACTCTTGTTGTATTTGACAAGTATTGTGGAAAACCCCCAATAAATATTGAAATACATAATTGTGACTGTGAAAGATGGGAAGGATTGCTGGTTTAAAACATTTCAAGTGGATGTGTTGGGGGAGGGACAGTTTGGGCCTCACCTTTGGTGAGAAGATGCCCTGCTCTGCACACCCCACCTGCCCAGGGACTGTATCCCAATCCCTGGCACACCAGAGATGATGCTCCACACCTGTCCCTGGAGCCCCACCCTAGCTCCTGTGTGGCCGAATGATCAGAAATCCCACGGGGGGAAGGGCCTAGGAAAGCCAAAAGGTACTTAAGCCAGATCATGAGGCAAGCACTTATCTTAATCCTATCTCCTCTTGGACTTTATATCAACAGGAGTACTGCTGGAACCAGGAGTGGTAAGTGTATTTGTTCTTTTTTGTATTTTTCTGTTTGTCTTTTTCTTCTGATTTCTTCTTCTTGAAGTTTGAATAACTTAAAATTGAATAGGTTGGTATTTGCTAAGTTGAATGGGCTTAGAGTTTGCTAAGTTAAATGTTTGGTGAAATGCTTTATATTGATTGAATATTGCTCTAAACATTTGCCAACATTCCCTGATTTTCTGAAGTTTGCAAGTAATTTTTTTGTTGTTTTGATCTCTGAAGGAATATCTTGCCAATATTTTCTCCCATGCATCTGGCTCGGGGTACATTAAAATATCTTAGGCCCTTTTAAGAGACTCATTGAGTAAGATCTGGGGCCTTTCACACCTCTATAACTCCGTGTTCAGCACAAATCCAAAACATAGTCCTGCACTGGCCACTGTGAAGAAAATTATCTCATCTGAAACAAAAACACTATGATATTTCTATAGCTGATTTGGATTGAAGTTCAGAAATGGACCACATAAACACACGTACACGCTGATATCTACTGGCTAGTGTTCACGCACATGCAGTAAGACTAGTGAGTATATCCACGCAAAACATAGTTAAAAATTCAATCTAATGAGAATTTGGGCTTGACTGCAGTGTGAAAGTGCAGGACACAGGTGACGTGTATACCTTTTGCCTTTTATCTCCATTTCTTTCTGTTTTTCCAGGCTCTTTCCTTCCCTTTCCCTGCCTTTGGTCCTTCCAATAAAGATTCTACTGTAAGTCTTTCAAATCCTCACACTCTCCTGAATATAACCTACAACATTTTAGCTGGTCCTAAAATGGTCTTTTCCTGAATCCCATAATTAATCTTACAGGCCTCTTCAGCAATATCCCCATTCACTCCACAAGGCATTGGAAAAGGAAGCTTCTTTCCTTGACTTGCAGGACAAACACCCTTACTCTGGGCCCATGGTTTTTGGGCAGCTGTGGGCCAAGCAGCATCTTGTTATGCATGTTGAGTTATCCAGGTCCTTGGCCTGTCATTGCTCCTCTACTCACCAGGCCTTAGTGTCTGTGGTGATATAACAACCAAACATAGTCTGGGCAGTATTCAAATTCAAAAACTAGGAAGATTATTTGGTCACATTGGAGGCATAGGATGCTCAGGGTGTGAGGAATTTTCTTGGGAGCCGGAAGGGCCAGTGCTTCAGCTGTGAGCAATTCCCATGAAAAAATGTTAAGCTCATTTAGAAAGGGCCAAAAAGGAAAGGAATTGAAGCAAAGTGCTCCGAACCAAGGGACTCAGGGAATGAGGGTGGCTTCCTGGGGCACACGATGAAGGTGACAGAGATTGCCACAGCTGGTACAACGTTCTGGAAGGAGCCATTTTCCTCTTCTTGATCCCAGACCTCTGTCTGAAAAATGGAAACAATATTACCCTATAAAGGTTTGAAAAACGCATAATATGACAGATACTTGGAAATCATGCCACAATTGTAACAAAAGAAGGTGTTTCTAATGGTGAACAGTGTTTTCGTATCTGTGTTGTCAAAGCTGTTTAGGTCTTAGGTACACTAAGTCATTAGAAGTCCTGTGTCTCCTTTTCTGTCTGCATGTTTGATTTCCATCTGAAAACCAGCATGAAACAGTGGACTTTTGGTAAGTATATATGACTACTTAGAATGTTACTGGATTTGGAATGGAGAAGAACTCTCCACAGGGAACTTACAATGTGCTATTTGGGAACTTAGAACATGTTGGTACATGTAGTATGTGATCATATAGCTCACTTTTGAGATATTTTGGGGAGAAAGTGACAGCCATAGGAAGGCTGGTCTCCACAATTTACTTATTTTTTTCCCCCAGCTAGTACAAAAGAAGGGATAGGAAGCAAGATAATCTTTAACCCAAATCTTGAAACACCAAGACTTTCAAAGGAAATATGACAATAGTGATGTGTACTGAGAACACACGGATTTATTTTTCATGATTCACTTTCTGGCACACTGGAAGAAATTATTTCCTGTCAGGAATGATCAAACAACTTTTTACAAAGAACTACAGAAGGCAAATACGAAAAAACCCAATTGCCTTGCAAAGTAGTATATCAGGGTGTTTCTCTCCCCACAGCAGTTAGAAAAGCACTGCAGGAGCCAGGAATAAAGTACCTGTCTTTAGGAAAAAAAAACCCCAATCAACATTTTCTTTAGATAATTAAATAATTAAATTAAGTAATAATAAGTATGCCATTAAAAAGTATCATGTTACTAGTGGGTATATCACACATACTACACTGAGATTTATGAGAAGCAGCTGATGTCTAGGTTAATATAGCAAATACCAACTCAATGACATAAAAGTTCTTTCTTTCCATCTCATAGAAGTACTATATATTGTGACATCTGAAAGAAATATCGTAAATGAAATTAGTCACAAACTTTCATGTGAAATTTTTCAATTTAAAAAGTCATGATTTATTAAAACAATCTCTTAGTAAAATTGTCACTGAATTTTCTGGGTAAAAATAAATTTGACTGTTAAAGTTTTATAGCTTTTTAAAATCTATTTTCTGGTCTTCAGAAGAAAAATACTTTAATATTAAAATATAAATGAATTTATAAAGTGAAAAATAAAAGCCAAAACTGAGAAGAAATGTTTTAGAAATAGCTGAAGCAGAATGTTTTGATTAATCTTTACAGATGTTTTTCTTTCTTACGCTTCCGTTATGACATATTTCTCATATATTCAGTATTTCTTTCCAAATCATAAAAAAACAATTTAGTTCTTTAAAAGTGGGAGACTAATGTCATTTTACATGCTCTAACATTTTTCCAGATAGTTGCATGGAGCTAGAATGGTGTAAGGAGAGGAGCAACAGATGGGTACTTCAAAGAGCTCTGAATGTCTACATTTAGGCAAGTGAATCATACTTTTTGAGACCCTGTAAAACAAACTTACTTGATGAATGTAGGTAAACACATCTTCACATTCAACTACACCACTTTTGACTTTTGTTTGCTTCTTCTCAGAAGCCAGGTGTAAAGCTCCACTCTCCTTAAGTCTAATGCTAAATAAACAAGGGAAGCTGCATAAAGATTACCTACGTCTACTCTGATCAAGGTACAGGAACGTTTCAGCGCTTTGATTGTTTTTAATAACTTCATTATATTGATCCCAGGTTTTGATGGGTAAGACTTGCAAATGGAAATTTCAACATCACACAGTACTATTATTTGCAAAGCAAGAGGAAAAATCAACAGGAATTAAGGAGAAAATACAAGCTAAATGCTTCTGAAGAGTGTTGCTCTGAATTTATATTTCATATCTATCCATAATTTTATATTTTTAAATACAAAATTTGAATACACAAGAAAATCTGCTATTGGACCTTTCTTTTTTGTTTATAAGAAGAAAAAGTAGTAAAAATATTTGCACTATATCAAGTTAAAAAAAATCAAAACCAAATAACTGGCATTTTTGTGCTTAGTGGTTAATGTTCTGATCCTTGGTTCATAAACTGTTTTCCTTATGAGTATCTGAGATTAAAATTTGAACACTAAAAAGAAATATTTTATGCTTACATTAATGCTTGCTACAAATCAAGAATGGCTGAGACCAATGTTCATATTTCAGCCATAGCAACAAAATAGAATGGAACACAAATACAACATTAAAGGCAGAAACTTGTTTTTATTTTATCCTTAAAGCTACTTTGTTTCTAGTAGCCTGTCTTTTAAGGATTTATCTCAACCCCATTTTAAACAGATCCTTTCTTGTATGTATGTGTGTACATATATATATATATGTATATGTCTTAATGACAGATATGAACACACATATACTAAATCAGCAAAACATCTACTGCCAGTGCAATCAAAAAGTTAGAACAGTATCCTCACAATAACTGGATCACTCAGGAGAATAATGTGATTGTAGAAACCAGCAGTATAGTTCATCAGAGCTAGAAAAAATATGAACACCATGAACAAAATATCAAGAATTTGCTGATTTTTTTTTCTCATTACTTGGCAAAAAATTATTTTTAAACCTTTATTAATTTTTTTTGAACAGTTTGACATGATCCAGTGAATTATGCACTAAAAAATGAAGTGTATCCTCCAGATTTGTTTCATTCAAATTAATAATTGCTCTGAACTAAAATTCCAGATCTTAATATATATTTATCTTCACTTTACATAGAAATGCAATTTGACAATGCAGTTTCTAATCTGTCTTGGGCCAACCCACAGTTCTGTATCTCAGCTCTTAGCAGCTTTGGACAAAAGAGGACACAGCACAATTTTGTAGGGCTAACTTCTTTTGCAAACTATACAATACTGTTATATTCAGAGACCTTCACTAGATTTGAACTAATAACAAAATGAGACCTGTATTTCCAAACAAATAAAATTTTTTGGTAATTATAGTTCTTTTCCAGTCAGAAAAGCGTAGTTCCAAGCCCACCAGCATTTAGGACATGTTTGACATATTAAGAAAAATAACAAAGTCTTGACTGTGTGTAAAAAAAA
>VYZT01030130.1:860-12553 GCA_013400735.1 Pomatostomus ruficeps | reverse complement strand
AAAAAAAAAAAAAAAGGTAAATGCTTGACAGTATGTGCTATTATGTCTGTAATGACAAACCTTCTTAGCTTCTAAAAATATACTGGAACTAGTTGAAGAACTTGAAGGTCGGTTTGAGACAAGGGACTTGGTAAATGAAAGCAGTCACATTGCCCACAGAGTTGCCCTATCATACAAAGTATGTCATTCCAGCACTCAAACACTACTTTTCCAACAGAACGCATCCTTGATTTGTCAGGAATGTGACACACTCTATTAGAAGAGAATACTGGTAAGTGTCTTCACAGAGCAAGTTCTGCTGAGCAGCCTGCAGAAATGTCACATTTTGTTAGAACTGCTACCCTGTCCTCATGTCTCATTATGCATGGAATACTATACTGGAGGGTATCACTTAATGAAATTAATGCTGAAAATGAAACAAAACCCGAGATGATTGCATGACAATGACACAATACATCTGCTCACTTTAGAACACCTTACAAAGTGAAGGTACAGCTCTCATTATTTCAACTGGCTTCATTGTATTATAATTGTTTTTGATGTACTTGCAAATCACTTTAAATGGCTGCAGAAGGAGCATTTTACTTTTCTTGTACAATTTATGCGATCATGTTTGAATTTACTATTCTCCCTTTCCTCTCCTTTCTATTTTTCTGTCTTTTTAATCTCCTATTGTGGCTTTTTAGACCAAGGTTTCTCCCATTGTCTATGTTCCTTAACTTGTCAATGCTGGCTTGAATAGTTGGAGTCTAAAATGCTTTGGAAACCACTGCTACTACAAACAATACACTAAAAGGTTACAACAGGGGAAAAAAGGGGAATATAATGCAAAATGTAGGAACTCCATAATACAGTTCTAGTCACACTAAAGTTGTTCTACCTGAATATTCTACATGGCTGTTTCAGAGTTTTTACTTATTGAAAGAAGGCTCTGTCACAGACATGTCTGCTAGATCATATCCAAGACAACATTCAGGCTGACTTTGGTAATGTCAGAGTGTGTTACTAGAGTTCCTGAACAAACTGGCCTTCATCAACAGTAGCTACTCTTTGCAGTGTTTAGGCTGGGAAGTGTCCTCCAACACCTTCAATGCAAGAGAGGGATCCTGGGGGAGGACAAGGGAGTACTAAATGGGTTAATTTGTACAGTCTCTCTAAATGACAATTCCTACTGCTTTTGGATTAAAACGTCGGGCAAAATGAGCCATTGATTTGACTTGAGAGGAGATTTCTTGCATTCTGTGAAACCCAAATTCATCCCAATAATGTCCTCTTTCCTCTACCCCACATTCAATTTGAAAGATTGTATGGGAAGGACTAGCATAGAGAAGACTTTCTGTTGAACATGTAGCACTCAAATGCTAAGCAGAAGACATTTACAAGATAAAAGGGATCTTGACTTCACAGTGTAGTGCTTAAAACACTTTATCAGGCTATGGAATCTTGGATTATGCTCCCTGTTTTGTGTTTTACATTTAAAAGTCATTGGTTTTAAAACACCCATAGTGGTATAAAGGAGTGTTTCTCATCTGAGTTTTGTAGCCACAAGGATGGTTAATAATGCTTTAGGCCTTTGGTTATGAAGGGGGGCAATGAAGTATTCTGGGACTGTTGTTGAATAACAATATATGTTCTTTAAGTTTAAACTTGGATCCTACATCGCTCAGTCCTACAGAGGTAATAATTTTTGATAGTCATAATCTTTGTTATCATCGTGCAATTCATTTAATTTTTCCCTTAGCTCAGAACTCATGATTATAACTTCTATAAAGTAATTTTAGTTGGTATTCTGCAGGACCTTGATTCACAAGGGCATACAGGGATGGGAAACAGGCTGTAATATAGCACAAAAATTCCACCTGTGTTTTCCTTGGTTGTTTAGCTCACTTCCTTTTCTACTCAGTCAAGGTATGTATTCTGCTGGATGTTTTTCTGTCTTTGTCTAAGGTAAAATGGGAGGAAAGTAATTTCACAGTGTACAGCATATTTTCATCTGTTGTTTCTCAGGTAATGAATGAAGATATGCACATTTGGTATTTATTCAGCTTGCTTATATGTGTTGGATTGTACTTTTTGAATAATTCATTGTGCTCTTTACACTCCTGTAGACAAATCAGAGTAGGTAAGGGAGTCTGCAGAGAGATGTGCAACTGTTGCCAAGTTGCTATCATCTGAACAGAGGTTATGAACAAAATTGAGCCTCTAGTAAACTGAACATGTAAAAATGGTTCAGAAATGCAAGATCTTTCCTATAAAAGCTATACATCAAGGGACTCACAATATGAAAATTTCATGTTGCAATTCTGTTAATAGAAAGGTCATAAGATTAGAAGATGGCCCTACAGAAACACTACACTACAACTGTTAGACCGAAGCCTCTCAAGGACAGCCTTTTTTAATCAGAAAGCTAACTATGATTCTAAAAAAAAAAATTATCTTGTGCAATATTGGAGAAATGGTTTTCATCTACACCATAAGGAAAAGCTAAACTTAGCATGGGATGCTCAGATTTTATTTTTTGCATTTTTCCATTTCAGTCGTTTCATTGCCTGTATGTGAACACATACTGTTTAAGGAACCACTTGCTCGTATCCTACAGATCCGTGATAGTATAGAGACCATGAGCTGAGAAACAGCCTTAGATTTGGCTATTCCTACACCTTCTTTGACTAGTCCTACTCAGATTAAGTGTTACAAGCAACACTAACTGCTATAAATCTATAGGAGTTATTCTGGTTTTTGCTAGAAGCTGTCTGATGAAGCAAGGGACCAAGATCAGCATTCTGCTAAATTGTTATTACGTACTGCCCGTCTTCACACAGATACACAAATACACATGCAGGTATTTCACAATGTTTTCTCTTGAGGTTTGAGGGAAGTTGATTAGTTAAGTAGATGTCTTTTGCGGCTTGGTCTTAAGACATTAATGGTCTCTTTGAGGGTGCTAAGGGCTTAAAAGACGTAAAATGCATTCATATCATATCACACCTGATCCCGTGTACTTCTCCAACCATGAAACCTGATTTTTCTTACAGACTTCATTGGAACCTGAACATTATTCTTATATCAAAGTAAGGAGGGTTAGCAGAAAGATTGACATTTACGTGAATTCATAGATGACTGGAAACTAATAATTATTTCATTCTATACTTAATATATTATGAGGTGGACTTTTGTACTGTTTTAACCATTGTGTAAGAAGTAGCATGACATGAGGGAAATATTCCCTGTTAAAACCCCCACAGAGCTCATTATAAAGATGAAGTGATTACAATACTGAAAAAAAGAATGAAAAATTAGTCTGAAAACAAAAGTGAATATCACATGGGGGTTTAGGGTCCTTTTTTAATATGCTTTTGTTTCATTGTATTTTGACACTTTTGTTACTTGGTCACTGAAAATTTATTTGTGGTGCCAGAGAAGACTTGGAAAACAGTAGAAAGGCTGAGAGAAGTGTCATAGAACTTAGAGTTGAACTGATGTTTTGGGGAAAAGTGGATTTTCATGTTTCTCTTCACTGAAACTTTCATTTGGTAATTCTATAAAACATGATGCTTTCTGCAGTCACAATGTCAAAATATGAGGAAAAAAAAGAAAAAGAAAAGTCCTACAGAATTTTCCAAACACAAAAGTAGATCTCAGGTGGTAAGGGCAAGGTATTTATACAATTTTTATTTCTGTTTGTGACTTTGGTTATAAGTCTTGGACAAGTGGCTCCAGGTGACCCTGATTGAACAGGGAGGTTACACAAAATCACCTTCAGAGGCCCCTTGCAACCTCAATTTTTCTGTGATTATGTGCTTAAGAACTTTAACCACATTTGTGTTTGACACAAGTCAACGAACAATAGATTTTATTATTATTTCTCTTTAGTTAACTGTAAGGACAATCCAGAGGGAAATCACTCTATTACTTCATAAATGTGTGAGTGCGTACCTGGGGAGTGTAGTTGGACTTTTTGTGCATATGCCTTTCAATTCCATAAGAAATGGAGATTATATGATATAAAGAAGTATTTCAGTCCAGCAAAATAATGAAGTATTGTTCAACAAAGTGAAATGGTTTATGAAGTCCAAAGTTTCCCTGTTGTGTTCACTTGCTTCAAAACCTTATAATGACTTTTGCATAAAGTGATTCCTGAAATACAGCAGTTTAGGAGAGAGGAAAAACCATCTTACAATGCATTCATAAGATCCTTGGAAGGCAACCACAGCCCTCATCTGCCTTCATCTATATTAGCCTCAACTTTTGTAGGCCAAATGAATTCATATCCTGTTGGTGTCATAATAATTTTTCAATCATTTAAATATATTTTATATATATAAGCATTCAATGACCATGTGGAAAACCCAGTTTCACATAAATTATCAACTATGAAACTATTTTGCTCATTTTCAAATGCTTTTTATTCATTTCATTTGAAATTCTGTTTATTACATTGCATTACAGTCACTTGACTATGAATGAATATTTTATTATGCTTAGTCATATCTATATCCAAGTACATTTTTTATTTCCTATCAAAATTAATTCCCTTTAATCATTAAGGAAAACTATTATAAATAAAATCAATTTGTACTAACATATTAAGAATATATTCTGTGTAATGTAGTAGCATATTCAAGCACAGCATCACCAGCCTGCTGAGGGACATGACTGTCCCAATCTACTCTGCTCTGGTACAGCCTCACCTTGAATCTTGTTTTGGGCACCACAATACAAAAAAGACATTCAACTATTGGAGAGCATCCAAAGGAAGGCAACAAACATGGGGAAGGGCCTTGAGGGGAAGCCCTATGAAGAGTAACTGAGGTCACTGCATCTGTTCAACCTGGAGAAGAGGAGACTGAGGGGACACCTCATTGCAGTTACAACTTCCTCATGAAGAAAAAGAGATGGGCAGGCACGGATCTTTTCACTGTGGTGACCAGTGACAGGACCTGAGGGAATGGCCTGAAGTTGTGTCAGCGGAGGTTTAGGTTGGATATTAGAAGGAGGTTCTTCACCTAGAGGGTGGTTGGGCACTGGAAGAGGCTCCCCAGGGCCTGACAGAGTTCAAGAAGCATTTGGACAATGCTCTCAGGCACATGGTGTGACTTTTGGGGCTGTCCTGTGCCAGACCAGGAGTTGGACTCAATGATCCTTGTGGGTCCCTTTCAAATCAGCAGATTCTGTAATTCTGTGATATTAATTCCAAAATACAAGTATTGAAAGATTTTATGTAAATGCAAACCATGTATTGTCAGAGTCAGATTCAGCTGACCAAACGTAGACCTCAAGTGCCATTTGAGCTTCTTTGGGTCCTCCTGATCTTTAAAAGTGCATGAGCTATCTACAAATGTCGTACCAGCTAGGCCTGTGTAGATAGCTGAAAAGCCTATGAGTATTCAAAATGGTACTTGGTGCCTGCTTGTGTACAGGCACTCAAATCTTAATCTAAAGGTATTATTCACTTAAGCACCTACCTTTCCATTATAGAGAATGCTGGTATCATTTCATCAGTTGGATATTCTGTAGACTGTTGGCTGTAAAGCAGTTGAAAAGACATTGGTAACTGACATGATTTGAAATACCATACTTTATTCATCCTTTACTCTTGCAAAGGACATGGGACTTTTCTAGACCTTGTGTACGATATGTCAGTGTGTGTGACATCTCTAAAGGCATCAAGAACCTTTGAGTTGGCACCTGAATCAAGACTAAAATCTTCTAAAAGTACAGTGGTGTCTTGGATACTATCTTGCAAGTGGATACCTAAATGTAGGTGTCTAAATGTTTGCAGCTTGTCTACATTGGGAGTTGTCTTACTTTCACTATAAAGGAGAGCACAAAACAGCTATTTTAAAATTGAAGACATTACATTTAATGTCCTTACAGTTGATGGTGTTTGTGTTACTTTTGTGCAGTCATTGGCCAGCAAGTCCCTATGAACTGAAAACAGAGCATCAGCTCATGCTACATGAAATTATCCTTAAGATGAAAATTATAGTAGGATGAAAAATAAAACATAATCAAAACTTTTATTAAAATGATATCTTTTGCATAAGAAAACTTCCTTGTAATACAATCTAAATTGAGATACTCTTAATTACAGATCCAAGATTACAACAAGCATTAAATATAGAGACCTTCTCAATTACTTTGCATTAAACTTCTCAATCACTTTGCCTAGAACTCCCTATTTGTATCTCATAGCATTTGTGCTTAACAGCATCTTGGATCTGTTGGATTAAAACCAAAAATACTTCTTTCCCTTTTTATTTTAAATTATCAAAATATGAAGTTTAATTTATCAATTCATATTTTGAATTTCTTGTGCAATTTCAAGTAGATAGAAATATGAACCTTTTATTCATTATGCTAGATAGTCACCACTTTATATGCACCACAACAACTAAAGTATAATAAGTATCTGCACATGTTTTGTAGCAGATGGCTATAGTCAGCATCTGGGGTTTTTTACTACTAGCAAGTGCACAGCCCTTGATTCAATGGCCCAATTAAAAAAAAAATCCATAGGCCAATTTAGAAGATATAGTTTGTCTTTTCTCTTCTTTTGCCTTATAATTGCTATATAGCTTTATTGTATTATTTCCTCATCTTAGTTAAGATTTTTTGGCATTGCTTGATAGTTTTTGAATTAGCATTGCATGTGCCTCCTGCAGACATTCTTTCCTCTGAAGGGAACTTATGCTGATATGCTTAAAACTTCGTTTCACAACTTGAAAAAACTTGCAGACATTTCAATCTAGTTTGGAGTAGAGCTGGGAATCAGGAAGGTAATTATCATGTTAGATTTTTTTTCCTAGCACACTATAAACCTAAAAATGATCCCTTTGCTCTGAAACACCAGAAAATTAGTCCAAGGTATATTAATCAACTTCAACCCCTTTCCACTTGGAAAGAATGTGGGACCCAGAGATTGAGAGGTGGCTCTACAGCCTTCTTAAAAAATAGTCTGTAGTCAGCAGTAGATCAATAATGAGAATTAAAGCTGATCAGAAGTATATTGTCCTCATAACTGCTTATTTTTTTAATAAAGTTTGATACACAACTCCCTATAAAATTGTGTATATGTCCACAAACATATGTAAGTCATTACAAATCTTGAACTGGACAATAAATAGCACTCCCATTAGACTATATTGATTTCTAGCTTCATAATGACCTTGAATTTTTATGCTAAATCTGTAAAATCTATTTGCTGAAGTTCCTTTACTGTTCTTTACACAGGTTTAGTTGGCTCTTCATGGAGAAAACCATTCAAATCTGGCACCTTGAATATATAAAGTTGGTTGTTGGATAAACATAGAATTGAAAGTGGAAGAAAATCATAAAACAGAGGAAGTCATAAGATCTGTAACCCATACTAACAAAAATGTTGGGTGAAGTGCTTGCTTCAATACTGGCTTTCCCATGCAGACTCTTAAATAGAATAATATCTTGATAGCTGGAACCTGAGGTACCTTAGTTCTAGCTCTCTAGTTTCACCAACATCTTTTATAATAATTTTAAAATTTTTTTGAGAATTCAATTACTACTCCTCCTCTGACCCAGCATGTGAACTAACCTAACATAGGGAGAAATCAAAATCAGGACTCCTTTATAAAAGCTGCCATAATAAATCTGGGAACAGGTACTTTAAAAACAGTTGTCTTACTATCAGTTGGGAAAATTTAGTTCTTCTTTGAGTTGGATTTTTGAGAAAATGGCCTCCAGAGGTCCTTTCCAAGTAAATAATCCTGTGAATCTGTTGTGGTGTGCTCTGGCCAGTTATGGTCTGTCTCATGGCCAGGCTCTGCTATGTCCCCTCCCCCCACCTCGGTATCGGTTCTCCACCCCATGGAGGGCTCTGTATTGTGTAATCCTACACAAAGCCCGCCAAATACAAACCTAGCTCTCCTCCCCTATTGGATGTTGTACCCTCCCCCTGCCCCCTCCTGTTGGTATTTATGTATCTGTAACCCCCTGTGCCGGTGCTTCCCCGGCACGATCCTGGTGCTGAATAAACCATCTGGGAAGCCCCTCTGTCTGTCTCTCCTTCTTTGGTGCGCCTGGAACATCGGTGGGTTGGGTGAACCCCTACAGGAACTTTGCCAGCCCTCCCGTGCCTTAGAGCAGCTCGGACAGCCCCTGAAGCCGCGGACGGACACTCAGTGCCCCCCCCCCAGAACACACCACAGCATGAATCTGTGATTCTAAAGCCTGTTTTATCTTTCAAGGAGTTTGTTGCTTAATTGAACACAGACCACAAGAGCCCATCCTTGAAATAAAGTAAGGATCAGAGCAAAACAAGACAAATTATATCATACAATGGCCCTCACACGCAAATCAGGGAGAATGATTACAAGGAAAGTGAGCTACAAGACTAATTTTTTCACCTGGAAAATTATGTCATTAACTGTTCCCTGTTTAATTCAGGGCTTAAGCACAGTTGAAAGAAGGGCAGACTTGAGTGCAAAGCCTTGTGACAGGACTACTGAGAGCTGTCAGGCTTGTTACTTCACTGACATAGCCACTGATACTCAAGACTATTACTTCCAAATATGTAAGTACCCTGGCAGACACCACTGTCCTTAGTACAGGCTTTTAGTACCTTCTTTAATGTCGTGTGGCTTAGAAACCAGGCATGCTAAAGGGAGATTTTCCCTTCTCTTCTTACCATTCTTCTACCAGTCTTCTTTAATCAAAAGTGGACAGTTCAAAAATCCTTCAGACCCAGAAAGTAAGACCTAAATTTGTTTTAATCTGCCCTTGAAATTTCAAAACATGATAAATGTAATAGAAATATTTTTCTTTACTTTAAAGTACCTATCATTGTTATGCTTCTTCCTATGTACAGGACAAACATAAAGGTTTACTATCTTGCACAACAACACTAAACCCTATTGATGTGCTTGCATTATATCTTCCCATCTCTGTCTAGTTAAGAGTAACCAAATAATTTCATTCAGTAGGAACAGACTGTTACTTGAACATGCTTCTGTGAAATTGCTATGGGTGCTTGAGTGATAATGATTGGATGACCTACCTACACTCTAATAATGAACAGACTACAGAAAGTAATACAGCATATTAAATTGAGGATATAAATCTCTTTCTATTACTACTGTCTTCCTCAACACTAATGGAAAGTTCAGCTTTTTATGGCAGCTTAAATAAGAACTGGAAAATGATGAAGCAGGAAGGATTAATTGAATACCCAGGAGATAAGGCTGTTGCTGATCTGCCTCATCTCTGTTGGTCTCCTGGACTGAACTTACAGTACATCTGTGCATGCACCCTTTATTTAAATTGCATATTTGTGGAGGATTTGGATCAAGTTTTTTAGGCCTTTTTTATGAGAATAATTTTCTACAAACTTCAGGGGCCATTCTTTTGTTGACATCACATGTTGGTGTATAAAACTCAGAATTTCCATTTAGAATACTTGCTCACTCTGTAACTATGACAAATCAGCAGAGTCAGACAAAAAAGCTTTGTTTCTGAAAAAAAAAGATGGTGGTGGTTCTGTGTCCAATACAAAACTGTCTCTCAGACTTTTCCTTTAACCTCAGATGCATAAACTCTCATCAAAACTTAATGTTCTTGCATTTACACTGAATAATATCCCATCTGATGTGCATCTAAATTAATGCTGTGAAAAAAGGACCAATTTTCAAACTTTGAAAGAAACAACTATATCCAATGCTGTCAGTTTACTATTTTATAGAAGCCTTTCTGACTTTTTTTTTCCACTGTGTTAATTTGCTTTGGTAATAAGAAATAAAGGTTTTTGTTGCCTTATTAAACTCTTTTGTTGTAGTATATTGACTTAAGGTTTAACACCAACAATCAAGGTAGAAGTTAATTACTATTCAGTGCCTTTAATTGCAAGCTACAGTTCAAATACTTCAGGACAAGGTAAAGCAAGTAACACTTGTCACCAGTAATTACAGGCAGTTTTCACCACCCTGCCTTAAAGGCATTGAGCTGCTGCTTTCTTAAGAGGTCACAAAAGATAAATGACTGAAAAGATCACACTTCTCAAACATCCAAATAATACTTCACTTTGATAAATCTCTTATTTATCTGCAATTATGCTTGTACTCACCATTAAAATTAAGACTAAAAAAATGCCTTTCTATTCTTCTGATGCTGTGCATTCCCAGAAGTCTCCAAATAATTTACTTTTGCTTACTGTGTAATACTCACAGACCTCACCAAGTCTGAGTTTAGGAAAATGTTGGTGGTTGTGCTTTTTATCTTTTTAAGATAAACTCCCATAAAGACCTAGTAGGCAAAGTACACTCTTGTAAGAAAAATACACAGGAGAATAATAAATAGAAAGCTGTATAAAATGAAATGGTCAAAGGGAGACTGGCATAGTTTCTAAAACTCAGAGATACCTCTTTTTCTCCTATGCAGCGTATCTGAAAAACATAAGCAAGTGTATGAAAGAAGAAAATTTACATCAAGCTGTTTCTTAATTGAGCTCTAATGGATCCCCTTTGAGACTCATCATAACAGAGATTCGTATGTAGTCTGATTTGCATCTCTGCATTGAACTGGCACACAGGTGTTTACCTTTGCTCTCTAGCAAAAACAGACAGTTTTTAGGATTGACTTGCAATCTAAATCTTCTCATCTCTTCTAAGCAACACAGCCCAAAGCTTCAAAAATAAGTTTGCTGGTAACTCTCTGGGAAACACTATTTCCCTTTAATATCTGTACCTAAGAAGTACAGTTCTTAACCTTTCCTCATGAAGTTTCTATGATGTATATGTGAGTTGGATAGTTAAGAGTAGAAAACAGAAAACCAAAACATACCTGCTAAACAGTCCCCACCATCACCACCAGCTTTAGCTGCTTACTAATGATTATAATTTGTCACTGACAGAATTGATTGTGTGGTTTCAAGGTCAATGTCCAGTGAAAGAGAGAACACTGTAAATTCACATTTGCAATGTATTTGTCATTTTGTTGCAGGTGCAGGTGTGTGTTCATTGCACATAGAGCAATGTAAAGGGTTCTTGAAATAGATTGATCTGAAAAATGTTCATCCTGTTGAGAGATGAAATACTGCAAAAGGGATAGGTAGAGCTGTTATTGTCATTGAAACTACTCTGTGCCTAAAGAGAGCAATTTTCTTTTGGGTACTGAACTTCCCTCACCTAATGACTACAAACTACATGAACTGCCTGGAATTATTGGCACCTTCCTATGAGGTTCTTAGCTGACTTTGTTCGGATCATTCAAGTAAGATGTGGTCTGCTAGGACAAGCTCTTGACTGCTGCTGTACACAAAAGGAAACTCACCTAGCTTTTGGACTGGCCAGGCCTCATTCTCCTGGGTCATTTCTTTCCCTTGAACTTTCACTGGCCCCTACTGCCTAGATGTACTGAGAGGAGTTTGTTGCTAGCCAGTTTAAGAGGAGTAGCAAGACATTTTGGCAGCTTCAGAACCAAAATGTCCTCTTCTTATATGAGGTCTTTTGAGTGCTTTTCTTCAAGCTTCATCATCTAACTTTATTTTCAGATGATTTAGGTACCTGAGATGTTCAAATCTACAGTTAATACTTCATTTGAAAGGAACTAAATTCAGTCAATTAAATAATCCCTTTGAAAGTCTTTTTGATGCAAACATAATTTGAACATTCAGAAGAATTGCTATTGGAATTGTGCAGTTCATCAAATATATATGTATATATATA
>VYZT01030128.1:0-38039 GCA_013400735.1 Pomatostomus ruficeps | reverse complement strand
TGTCAGCTGTTGGAGTGAAGAAAGTAGCCCTTATAGATGGGTCAAAAAGCCATGCATTTTTTTCAGAACAGAGCAGTTCTATATTTCTATTCTCTTTTTTTTAAAGTTCTTTTTAATTAAAAATTAAATTGGGTGAAAGTCATTATCTTGGTTCCTGAGAACGTTTCATTAGTGAAATAAAATGTGTCCCTAAAGAAAGAAGGTGCTAAAGTCATTATTACACATAAATCTTGATGTATCTACCAAAACAAATCTGTATTAGATACCTCAGAGGAGAAAGCAACAGGAGGATATTACTCTCAAGCTCTTTATTTTATCTTCTCTCATTTCCAGTTCAATCCCATTTGTCTGTGTTTGGGGGAATTATTCTGTAAGTCTGTATTTGCAGTGCTTAGAAGAAAAGGGACGGCTAAGCATCCTGGGATTCTTCAATGTTTCTCCACATACACTGTTTTTAATTGACTGAGAGAGGTTTGAGAAATCAGATAATATTAAATGCAGTGTGTACAATAGATTAATTAAAATTCTACTCTGTTAAAGGCTTTATCTTACTTTGAGAGTCTCTGCAATTGATATGAAAATGTCAAGAACCTCCGTTGAAACTAGATAATAACCTTAAACTTTGGTTTCACATTGAGAAAGAACAATCTTTGTCTAGATCTTAAATTTTATGAGAAACACCTTTTGGTCTAAACACCTTTGGGATGTGAAGGCCTAAGCTTAGCAACTTGTGCTGGTCTTTGGGTAAAACTTGTAAGACATGATTTTGAACAAACACCTTGCAAGAATTGAAAAGGCATCACTATAACATTGATTTCCTGTAAATGACTTTACTGCATGATAAGCTACTTGGTTCCCAGGAGATTTGATAATTAGATCTCCTATTTCTCTGCCAAACTACAGATCTGGGAGCCTAGCTTTACTGGGTATATTTTCCCTTAAATCCTGATTGCTAAGATCTGTTTGTGGAAGACTGGCATCTCTGCAAATGGAGCTACTGCAGCCATGGGAAGTTTTATCCAGAGCACAGAGAAGTACTGTAGTAGGACTTGGTTCAGCCAGTGTTGACTGAGAACTGCATAATGAATCCCTTTTAGGATTTATATTCAAAACTTTATTGCTTTCTAAGAGGAATTTGCATCATTGTTACTTGTTTCATGATGAGTAATATAGACTGCTTAATGTTTGTCTCCCTTTCACGGTACTATAGGATGCTGCAGGAAATACCAGTGTCTAGCATAAATTTTCTTGGAAAATGCAGCCTCCAGATGTCATGGTAGTTACTGACATTAAACTGTTCTTGTGAAGATAAAAACGTAGATAATATAATACCAGGATTTGTCTTCTTGTAAAACCACTGCTGTTATTCATAGCACCTATAAAGAGTTGCCTAGTATTCCCGGTGTGCCTTATGGCCTGTGTGGGAAAGGTAAGGCTGTTTTTGGCTTTGTGGTTTGGGAAGACTGAGCAAAAAACAGTTGTATAAACTAATGTACCAAATGAAAGATCAACTGGGAGGTCTTACCTATCAATATGAGCAGTTTTAACCTTGGCTCTTGCTGGTTATAACATCCCTTAGCATTTTCCACAGGGAAAGTGCTAAATAAGAACAGAGTGCTGAAGTACACACCCAGCTTAATTTGTAAGGTTGTTTCTACAAGCTTCCTAACACATTACTATATGTCCTTCAGATTTCCCCTTAAAATCACAAAAAAATAGCCAAACAAGTCCTTCTCTTTGGTGATTTCATGGCTTCTGTTTCTTCCTCAGGGAAGATCAAGTCTGAAGTTTCTCTGACTTCGTCTGAAATTGTAGGCATGATCAATTTGTTTAAGAAACCTTGTAAGTACTTGACTGATGGAGCACATGATGTCCTGTCATTCAAAAGCTCACTGTTAAGTTTTTGTGGCTTAGTCTGTAACACTTTCAGCGGGGAGCTGGCTGAGTGGGGAATGTGCTGTGCTTCTTGGTTTTAAGTAAGAGCTGCTGCTAATGTATGTGCTGCTTTTGTCCATTTTTATGGCAGTTAGAATAAACAGCATATGTGTGAAGCACAGTCAAATTCAAACCAGAGAGGTTATTCTGGTTAATGTTTTTGCATGTATTTCCCTGAGGCATCACTTGGGGGTTTCCACTCCACTGTGGGAAATTTTACTCCCCCATTTGTGTTATGTCAGAAGCTGTGCTTTACCATACCTTTTGAAATGGTCCTTTTAACTGATGAAAGTTTAGAATTTATGGATTTAAATTTTGAAGTAAATAGAAAAATACATGCTTTTGTAGGGTCATCTGGATTATTTTTCAAAGTTGTCAAAAAGTTTATTTTAAAACTTACTACTATAGTTTTAATTTTGATAGGTTTTCCTATGTCAGTTCTCAAATATCTTTTAGTTGCACTGATACTAACCTAACATAATTTCATTTTAATTTCTTGCATTGGATTCGCAGGGATTCTTTGACAAACTCATAATTTATTTATTTTTTTAGTTGTGAATGGACTGAAGCAGTGTTAAGTTTGTACTTATGTGTAAATAGCAAGCATGCTGTCAAGCAATGGTGTTGGATTCATGTGGTGGTGTCCTCTTCCTCTCTTTGTTGGTGGGGCTTGTGGGGAGGGTGGTGAGAAGTTTGGGGACAAGGGGCTATCCAAAGTGTTTATAATAAAAAAAACTTGTTTTCACTGCAAGATGATGGTTAACACTGTAATGAGACTAAAGCCTTAGTCTATTTTCAGATTTCCCCGTTACATGCCTATTCCAGCTCAGAAGTAAATGGTGTCTGTTTCCACTGGATTGCATGATGTTCTGCCATGAGCTTGCGGTACTGAGAAGGCATTAAGAGGGGAAAAGACTCTCACTTGATTCACCAAGTGCCCTCCAGAGCAAGGCATGAAGCGCCCTGTCACTGACAGTCAGGCCAAATGCTTTCCCAGGGAAAGAAAGGAAGGTTAAAAAAGTCTTCTCAACAAGTAATTTAATCAGCTCTAATTACAGATTTAAATGATGGAAGTAGTAAGAAGAATTACTTTGCATATACTATTGAGGAATTCATGTAGGAAAAAGAGACACAAGTGTTTGAAATACCTGGCTAGCTCTCTGTTGTCATCTGTTAATAATTCACATGGTTCTTTCATTTGTATTTTGTTGAGAAAAAGAGAGTAGGCTTGACACAAAGAAGCTCTTAACTTCCTTTTAAAGGAGTGGGAGTACAGCGTGTCCATTCCGTACAAAGAAAAGAATTTACTTTTGGGAAGTTTTCAGACTTGTTTAGTTTTCTTTTAGTAGACAGCTTCACCAGTGGCAGTGTGGGAAGGAAACTCTATTTCTCATGTGGCTTTTACACTTGTGTTAGCTATTATTAGTTAAGCCATAAGTGAGCTGCAAATTCCAGGCCCAGCATTTCCCAGGTTTTGGTGCCTTTCGTAGGGAACCGTTTGCTCTACAATTACCACCAAATAAAATGGTGCATTGCTGTCTTGCCTTATACTGGATTTGTGGTGGATCTCAGTATAGTACTACTGTAAAGACTTAAAAAGCCCTGGCAGACAGTTGTAGGGGATGAGTCTGATTCAATGCCATTGTGATACTTCTCTGAAAGTTGCTGTTCTAGGAAACCTTAGCCCATAACCACTGCCTTGTGTAATTGAAAAAGGATTAGCTAAATCACAAATGATTTCTCTGAGGGTACTTGCGCATAGGATTAAAAGCAGAGAGATAGAAAATATCTAGAGTTTGCCAGCCTTCCAGGTGAAGTGAGTGATGACATTTCTGCCTGCCTTGGTGGTCTCGTTCACAGAACCTGCTTCCGTGCTAGGGCTTTATGTTGTCTTTGCTTAAGTCCCTTTTGTATCCTAGTATGTGCAATGGTTTCTGAATTCCAACCCCTCAACAAATTTACCCTGAGTAAAGAGCAAACTTTCAAAATATTATGCAATTAAAATCTTGTTGGTGATATTTTACTTGGGATGTTTGTTTGTTTCTGTTTCCCTAAGATGGATGCATTTTACAAAGAGGTAAGTATGACTTACTTCTGCATAAGTATTAGCAGAAATCTAAAAGATGAGAATGTGAACACAGCTGATTTATACATCCACAAGCTCTCCTCTTAAGATAGTAATGCTTTCTACACCTGGAACATGAAGTTTTAATAGCTCATGGGTGGAGACAGATGCTAATTGTCTCACTTGGTCATTCGTAGTGAAGGCATTAATTATTTTTGTCTTTTAAGATTTTTTTCAGAAAAGTTGGAACACATGGTCTACCTCCCTGTCCCCACAGGTCAGGACTGAATTGCAAATTACTCCTCTGCTGCTTGAGCAGACTGGTTGCTGTTGAAAATGTGACACTCAGCTATGTGGAATTCTTGTCTGTACCAACCTTGCCATGTCTGCATTAATTTTTCCTAAATTACTAAACAGTTTACACTTAATGAGTTGCAACTAATTAGTACCTCTTGCTTTGCTACACCTATAAAATTATACTTCCAGAAAATGCTTCATGAACTAATTAGACATGTCAACCCAGTTGACTTTTGTCCTCTTGTTTACTGGTTTCTTACTAGATAGTGAGATTAAAATCTTGTTGTCTTACTCCAAAGATGCAATCTCTTCATGTTCTTCTCCCATGACAGACTACACTTAATTCTTATTCTGGAATGCTGTTTCCCTAAATGAGGTGTCCTCTTTAACCTGTAGAGCAGAGTGCTTGTTCCATTTCACAACACAGCCTACAGCAGGGATGACCAGCTGCTCTGTGGGTACATTTGCCCCAGCTGATGAGTCGGGTGCTGGAGCATAATAAGAGGCTGACACTGCAGAGTGTGCTTGGGGTATCCTGAAGAACAGGTACAAACAAATATTTCCAGTCTGATGGCATGGTCCAGGAGGGCAGGGCAGGGAAACACACCTGTTCACAGCAAGGTCAGGTCCTCAACACTTACAAGCTATGGCTTGGAGCCCATTGTAGCATAGGAGACCAAAGTCCTGGTTTGGCAAGGCTGCTTTGGAGGCTGTGCCCTTGCCCATCAACACCTTGAGAGGCTTACAGTCATCTAGTTTTTCCCCACTGTGGCTCTTGTAAGCCCCCTTCCCCCTTCAGTCTGGCCTGGTTCTGATAGAGGCCAAGCAATGCTGGTGATGCCTCTGCATGTATTCCCCAGGACACAGGTCTTCAGAGCTGCTACTTGTGATCCTGCTGTGCTGTAAGCACTGTGTTTACACCATGACTGCAAAGGGTGATGTCTTTCAGAGAGTTTGTTTCTCAGGGGCTCTGAGGACTTTTATACAGGCAGTGTTGTGGCAGACAGTTTAAATAAACACTTGCTATTACAAGGAAGCAACACAGAATCCTATACCTTCCTGGGACCTTGCATGCATTTTAACAGACAGCCTTTCTTCCCTCTCTCTTGGTCCTGGCTAATTTCAAATCCTTTGGTTGAGGGGCTTTTGGCCTCCTTTACTGTGATGTGCAGTACATGGGGCAAGCATGCAGCAGTGGACTGCCTTAAGTGCTGCCAGGCTGAAACACTGGCCAGCTGTCAAGGCTTGCAGCGGGCTATCAGCTGCATGGATGTACAGGTCCCCAAGGCACCTTGAGGAGGAGCAGGTACAGGTAGATAGCCTGTTTCAGCTTCTATCCAGTGTCCCTTCCCACTTTGTTCTGAATGTTTTATTTAAATAAAACTGCTGAAGACACTTCCCTCTGCTTTTAGAAGAACTTAGTAAAAATATTATAGTATTTTTAAAAGCCATTCAAGTTGCTGCTTGCTACAAAGTAGTGGAGGCTGTAGCCAGGTGGGGGTCAGTCTTTTCTCTCAGGCAACCAGTGACAGGACAAGAGGACAAGTCTTAAGCTGCGACAGGGGAGCTTTAAGCTGGACATTAGGAAGAAGTTCTTCACAGAAGGGTTGATTGGGCATTGGAATGGGCTGCCCAGGGAGGTGGTGGGTACACCATCCCTGGAGGTGTTAAGGAAAAGACTGAATGTGGCACTTAGTGCCATGGTCTAGTTGACAAGGTGGTGTTATGTCATAGGTTAGATTTGATGATCTCAAAGCTCCTTTCCAACCTAAATGATTCTGTGATTCTACGAAATCTCACTGTTCTCTTATTTTCTCTTGTTTGATTAAGTGGCTATCCAGATACTATCTGGATTGCCTTGCCATTAGTGAAGGTTTAGGATACAATGTTGGTGATGCCCTTACAAGAATCTGTTTGCCAAACCCAAGTGCAGATGTCATGCAGTGTAACATGTTTGTCTGTGATTTTTTTTTAGTCACAGGTTTGACTGTGTTTTCAAAAGTGGCACCTAGAAGTAAGTAGCAGCTGCCCTCCTGTTAATGAATATCGATATAGATATATATATATAATGCCAGGTATGCATTCTTCCAGAAGTTTTTTTCAGATTCATCAGCCATCTGCAGTATGCAAGTAAAGGATAAGTTTCATGTACATGTAAGTGACTGCACTCATTTTAATTCAGCATTTGTTGGAACATCAATAAACCAGTGATTTCTCAGGTGATGCAGCAGATTATTTGTCATTAGCTAATTTTCAGAGTACAGTCTGGAACATTTAAACTCAAACCTGTTTGTGTGAGTTCATCAGTCAGAGAGCAGATATGTGTAGTATTAACTGTGACTAAACCAGAACAAATTGCATTTGTTCAGAGTAATGTTTTCTGCAAACACATTGTGAACAATCCATATGCTGTGATATATGTCCTCTGTCTACCATCAGGTAGAGACATACCTGATAAATCAAGCCAAACTAAAACCCAGAATATTTAGAGAGTGTCCTATTTTGTGCTGATGTGGTGTGGTTGTTCATTTTATGGTTTGTCTTCAAACAATCTACAGTGTAAGAGCAGAAAAAAGAAAAGGAGGGAATATGTTTTTTCTTACAATTGAGACATATCCTCTGGTGGAAAAATCCTGGTGGAAATTATATTCTGCATTGCACTGTATTCCTGCCCTGCAACTGACATTTTTCTTTCTTCCATATAATATGTAGGACTTAGTCTTAAAAAGTCAAGAAGAGTGGTGAAGGGGTGGGAGAAACGTAAGCTTAACTTGTACATTGTGTAAAGTTACCCTTGTATTGTTGACAGTGCTGTGATTTCATACATCTAAATTAAATGGTTCTTTCCTCTGACTGTCCTGGGTGGGTGTTACTGCACATATGGCTTTTGGGCTTTAGCTCTACTATTTAAAAGAATGATCAAGATTAGCACAGTCATTTAGAGCATCAGGACTTTTCTGAAAATGCAGTAGAAAACTTGGTATGAGGATCTGGGCATCTAACAGAGGGCCACCACAGAGCACTGGAATGACTGTTCTCTTCACCCAGGACTTTTACATGTAAGTGTTACTTTTCCTCTTCTCTAAGCCCACAGGACAAAGCAACAGCTATGGTTGTTTCCATACTCATATTTTACAAATCTTTCAGAAACATTCAAGTGAGCAATGTTTCAAGAAAAATCTTGGATTTACTTTGATATGCTTTGCGTTGCCTCAGTGCCAAAACATGTCACGGAGAGAGACGTGAACATCTCTTGAGGATAGTTGGCCACATAATGGAAACTGATTATATTTATAAACTTTTCTTTCATCTTGCTTATTATATTTGCACTGTTAGAATTCTTTTCAAACTAGCATATGTTACCATAACCCTAGGTGATGCTTTACAGAGATGGAAAAACACTAATTCAGCTACTGAGTGCTTGTAGTCTAGTAAGTTAAGAATAGATACAAAGTAAGTAAAAAGGGTTAAAACTCAATAAGTGTTCACCTCTCTCCTCTGGCCCCAGCCCTTTCCCAAATTTGCTCTCTGATAATTTTTACAGTGAATGCTCTTGGACCTTGACTTTTACAAGTAGAGCAGGGGCCTCAGGTGGAAGTGTGTTTATGTAGGGTGTCAAGAAGTGTGTGATGTCAGAGAAGCAGTTAGGAAAGGGAGATAAATGCAGTTTGGTCAACATGGGCTTCCTCTGACTCTCTTTGTGAACTTCCCTTAACTGGACAGTCAGAGCACCCAGTCCTGTACCAGGCTGCTTTGCAGGGATCCAAAATTTGCTTCAGTATCTAGGAAACAAGTATTCAGAGCTGCTGAAATGGACCCCAGCTTCCATCCATGTTAGACAAACAGACCCTGGCACTAGTCAGATCCAGGACAGGATTTCTGTTCCTTGGTCTTGCCATTGGACTGGAGCAGCTGGAGGGTACCTGATCTGCCAGAAGAGATCCTGTACAAGCGACATTTTCTGGAATGATGTTGCATCATGAGACATAGCACTTGGCTGGTCCCTGGGCTGTCACAGCTGCTGCAGCCGCTCAGAGTATGACAGACACAGCCTGCATTCCCAGTGTCTTTCCAAGGCTTACAAACTGCATACTTGCATAATTTTCGTTCAAGGGCCCATCCTGATGCCATATCCTGCAATATACAATGCATTAAATTCCCTTGGCTGTAGTGATGTTTAACCATCCTCACTAGCACATGGAATCTTGTGATTTGCCTGGCCACCTGAGTCCCCTCCATTCTTTGTTCTGGCACGTAGTAAATGGTAAATAAATTCCAATATTGGTAAGTGATGTTGGAGAGAAAGTACTGTCTCCTTTCTCAATGAAGTTTAATCATGTCCACCTTGTGTGGCTAAATTTGATGTATTTCACCAGTATACTGATGATAATGCTTTGTATTCTCAGCACAGTGAGACGAGGTGTGACTAGTGTGATCAGTCACATCCTGGCCTGGCAAATCCTTGCCCGGAACTAAAACAGCACGAAAATAGGAAATTGTTTTTTTCTCTTTGCTCTCGCTACCTAAAGGCAAGATGTTTTAAAAGGAAATATCTGGTTGTCTTAGTTCAGGAACAGAGAGAGTTGTGCTTTTGTGCAAAGGCCATTTTGAATTTCAATTATATTAGAAGTTTTTCAAATGTTTAGGTTTATAAATGCTTGAGTATCATCTCTTTATGGCTGCTTTTCTTCTCGTCTTTAATTTTGCTTCTTCATGAGTAATTAATTTTATACTAGCCTCATAAAATAGAACAGATAGGGGAAGATTTCATTTAGCATCACAGTAGTACATTGGATTTTTTTCTATTTTGATGTTACAGAATTTTTAAAGAACTCTTTCTTGATATTTCTGTTTGGAGTAGAAATCTTACTTGGATGACATTTAAAATAACACTGCTTCTACTTATTAGTGTTATATGTTAATATACTCAGTGTTAACCAAATAACTGTGATGGCAAGATACATCTGAGTATTCTATTAAGTGAATATTGCAAGTTTTGCAAATATCAGAGGAAAACTATTCATGATTTTTTATCTCCTAGATATTTATAGGTAAGTCTAAACTGTAAAATTTCATCAGATTTTTTTGAGTTTTCCAGTCAGTAAGTGTTTCAAGTGATGTCTCACTCCTCAGTTTTAATTCTGAAAAACAAAGGCAAACCAATCACCTTAATTCTTCAGTTGCCCCCAAATAGCAAATATGAAACTGAAAATATATGAACTGTATTGTTTTAGGGGAGCATGTTCTGACTTTTTCTTTCTTTTGTTTAATAAATAACCATGGGGAAAGATCTTATTAGACTGTATATTTTGCTACATTGATGACAAGATGAGGAATTGAGTCAATTTTAAGCTCCCTTTCTAAAGCAGATCTAATGTTTGAGAAAATTGTCAGAATTTCACACTGAAGATTTACAGTCCTCTCTCTTCCTATCACAAAAATGTCTTACATGCATCTTTTGTCTGTGAAGTGGTGAAGACAACCCAGGCTGAGGGCTCCGGTGTGGATGTGGAAAAGCAACTACATGTTCCTGGTCCTGTCTTTAATCTCCTCTTTCTGTGGAAAAGTTGAGATTTGCTTTTGTGCCTCAGTCTGTTGCCTACTCACTGTATGGGAACAGGTGATGGATAAAGAGCAACTAGGTTTGGTATGTACAATGTTAGTATAATTAGTGATTAACACTGATGATCAGTTTCATCTCCATGATCTGTTTAACTGCTCAAAACCTTTTTTCTGAAATTGCTGGTAAAAGCGTTGGTTAAGTGCTGACTCAGATGGAGTTTTTCTTTCGATAAATTACAGTCAATACTAAGACACCAATTTCATCCTTCAGCCGATAGTGCTCTACGTTACAAAAACCGGCAATTTCAGGAAAAATTGGAAATGGCCATCTAACCCTGGCACTCAACAGGTCAATCCAGTGCAGGCTGGAGTAATGGAGTGACCTCAGGAGAGGTGGAAGTGCAGCGCAGTGCTGTTCTCTGTGCAGCGCCAAGGTGTGGCTGTGACACTGGAGATGTGAGAGGGACCGGAGGAGTTGCAGGCTCCATGTGAGCAGCAGACTATCCTCTCCTGCTGACATGCCCAGAAGGCAAATCTTGTCCCTGAACAACATGGAGAACATCTCAGTGTAGTGCCTGCTCTTCCTGAGGAGGATCATAGTCTGGGCCTGTGTATGCAGTGAAAGCTGCTCAGACAACGAAAATCCAGATGTTTGCTAAATAGGCAATTTCCCAGACTCAAGACAGATGCCCTGAATCTTAATCTGGCCACAATTTGTGTCAGTATCAGAGGATTTGTTTGTCAGAAGGAGCAAGTGAGCCTGGCAGGGTGGTTGGGAAAGGGAAGCATGCAGGGGGAGCAGTGAGGAGGCAAAGATGCCCTTCTGCCCAGCTTTGCACAGCTTCAGGAGCAGAGGTGGCTCCACGTGCAAGCACAGCGCTACCAGACTTTGGAGTGGAACACAGAGTAGGTTCTTCAGCCCTTGTGCTGCTGACTGAAGTTATTTCCGATGATATTTTGGGGATATGCCAGTCTGGGGAATAAGAGCCACGATTCCTTCTGACTACCTTGCCCAAGAGAATAAGGAAGCTGAGGTTTGGCTTTTTCCAGAAGTAAAAAAACCCAAACACTTAACAAAACAGAACTCTTCCCAGCTCCCTGCTCCTCTTCACTGTGGTTTTCACCATGCAATCATTGACTCTGTTCTTTGCTTTTTACCAAAGATTGCTGGAGAATTTGTGATTGCTATGGTTTGTCAGCTCTCCAGCCCCTTGCTTGGGTCGTAATCCCTGCCACTCCCCAGAGCCCTTCCCATAGGAGGACATTTAACATTTGCAGCAGCACCACAGTGCTGGCTTATAATTATCCTATGATCAGCTGGAGTGGTCACGTCTGTCTTCTCAACCTTTTCTAGCTGACCTGGGACATCTCAGCAATAGGCCCTAAAGGAATGGGTTTGTACATAAAACTTCAGCTCATTTCTGTTATCCCAGTCCTCCAACCATCCAGACTTTCTGGCATAGCACGCTAACTGTCCTTTACGGTCAGGATACTTCTCATTTTTTTCTTATTAATAGAACTCAGCAGCATGCTGGTGGCACTTCTGCCTTATCACTGGAGAGGTTTGATCAATGAGTTTCATGCTCTCTTCATGAAAATTAACATTTTCTATTGTAAGGCAGTAGTTTTGTGAGGATGAAATGCTCCTTCTCTCACCAGTGGAAAACTGGAAGTGGTATGGATCTAAAAATGTTGACCAGTGCAATATAGAACTTACTCTAGAGCTGGAGGGGCATGAAAAACAGTTCATGCAACATAATCCCTTGCAAGAATGACCTTAGAAATTGTGATTGGAGTGTAGGATCCTGTCAGCAGCCTGTGCCAGCCTGGAGGAGGTATAAATGACCTCTGGCAGCTGGGGAGGGGCAGTGGCAGCTGTTTGTCCAGCGCACTGCACATGGTACTCCTTGGACTTTGGACTGCTCTGCCTTGGGGCCTCAGGGAAGTAGTTTTGCCTTAGGGAGGTTTCTCTTTTCATATGCAGAGTGGCCAGGACTTCAGGTTTTAAATGCTTTCAACCTGGAATTTTCCCAGGTAAGAAATTAACCTGCTGAGGGAACCCCATGTTTTACAGTTTTGTTTTGTTTTGTTTTTTTTTTTTCTCTGAGAAACAAACAATGATCCAGTATCTCTTTATTGCATTGACATCAAGTGTTTAATGCAGCTCTGGAAACCTCAGATAAAACCCAGCACAGTAAAAGGGACTCCCATCATTAGTAACTTAAGTTAGTAAGTCTTGCCCTAGTAAAACAAAGCTTTCTCCCTCCTGTTGCATAATATTTCGTTGGTGAATCAGAAGCTATTGCAGTTTCTTCCTTTCTAAAAGTCTCTCCCTTTCTAAAAGTCATGCATCACTGCGCCCAGAGCTGTAATAAGCAGGTTTTATCTTATCAGGTATGTTCTGTAATGCAGCCCAGCACCTCAGGAACATCTATTGCATTTACTTAACCCTTTCTCAAATGCCCTCATATCTATGAACTCCACTACCCATTCTTTCTGTCCTCAGGATGTGTATCCCAATTTTTTGTACAACCCCTGGCTACTCACTGTGCAGCCTGTAACTGGGGCTTTCTGCTAGAAGAAGGAAACTCCTTGGTCGCAGTAGGGTTTGCTCCTGAAGTTTATACTTTCTCATACTGTCATCCCTGCTGGCAGTCTCTGCTAACCCCAGCCTACCTCACACATTCCCAAAGTGACCTACCTGCTCCAAGTCTGGTTGTGTTTTTTGGAGGGCAGTGCCTTCTCTGTCCCAAAGGTGCTGTCTAAGGATGGTAGTGTGATGGATTAAGAAGGCAAAAATATCAGTGTTAAAACAAAGGGTTAGGTGAATGAGGCTTTCTGACCTCTAGGACCATTCATTGTGATGCTTGATGAAAATAGAAGGCACAGAAATATAAAGACTGGCTTGGAAGACTTTAATGAAAAGGTGGGGAAAAGAGGAAAACAGGAGCTCAGAAATGAAGGAAGGTGAGACTTTTGCCATAGTATATGAGACTGAAGAAGTGGATATTTACTTAGCTCTATTTCTTATGCCTAATGCCATCTAAACATTTTAAAAATTTTCTTTATTCCTCCTCTCCATGCATTTTTCTTTGTTGCTTGTAAAGACCACTGTGCCAAACTTCATGCAGTGGAGGTTAAGTCCTTTTGCCCTCAAGAGAGTGTTTCCTTGTTGTACCAAGAGAAGTGTTGAAATAGCTCTTTCCTTGCTCTGGATGATAAAGCATATTATATGGTGTTTGAACATTAATAGACTCTATCATGATGATTCATACATGTCTCCTAACAGCTGATTGTCTCAGCTACATATGGTTTCTCTGGAAGATACAGTCTTTGGGAGAAAGAAAAATCACAAAATGGGCTGTTGTTTGTGGAAATGTTTTTACTTCTGCAGGTGGCAAGGAGAAATAAACGTTTCTGGAAAGAAAGATTCGTTCTTGCTGTGTTATGGATACTTTAGGTAGTATTACTGGTTTATATCAGGTAATCCAATAATACCTCATCCTCACTGGGACAAGGTTTGCAAGAAATTGTATCTCTTGTAAGATCACTTGATACTCTTGGAAAAACAGGCAAGCAGCGGCACACTATTTTTCCTTTGTTTTGCCTAGGTGTTTCATTAGACCATTGTGGCTACACCAATTTGTCGCCTTCGATACCTCTCAATCTAGTTTTCATTCAATGTCTCTTAGGTTTTGATGTTATGTCAAGTGATGTTATCTCTGTCAGGATGGGACTACTGCATACTGTCAGCTTTATGACTGTTATGTGCTATCACTAAATGTCTCACAGAGTTGTACCCATTTCTGGAAAGTTACGTAATTGAATCTGAGCATCAACCTTATTTTTATGTCAGTCTTTATTCCCTGTGTGTTCTCTTAAATGATTCCTTGGGTTTTTTGGTGTTTGTGCCTGCTTTGTATATCTGGATTGTGTCCATCTATCAACCCCAGCTATCTATGGAAGAGAGGGCAGTGGATTGCGGGCAGGTCATGAAGGCAAAAAATGTCCAGAAATCAATTTTCCCAGTGAAATCAGAGGAGCTACCATAGGTATGGGAGCTTACACCTATTTTAGAACATGAGAACATGGTTAAACAGAGCAAAGTGTGCTCTTTTCCTCCTTCATCCCAAACAATTTATTTCCCTTTCCTGGAGGAGTGGAAACACCTCTCCAGGTAGCACTGAAATTTTATCAGCAAAAGCAAGCATCTCTGGGGACTCACAGAAATGGATGTACTGAGATGTGGATTGGGTGGGAAAGGAGGAAACAAGCTCCAATCCAACTTTGCCCAGAGAAATGCTATACCCTATTAGAACAGACTGGGCAAGGGGAGGGGAGGGTAGCTTTTTTGGTAGGGACCTGAAAAGTAAAGAAGTTTGTGCAGATGCACGGCCAACCCCAGGCTCAACAGGGCAGTGCTTATTGTAGTGGTTACATCCTGAGTTATTTTAAAAAGAGCATCCATGAGCATACCATTAGCTTGAAATCAAGGTGATTTTTTTAATAGTGATACTGGCAATGTGTATCATAGCAGCCTTCTGTTGTAGAGATGCAATTAGAAATGTCAGTCAATTTACCCTCTTAACAATATCTTTTAGACCCCTTTTCCACCTTGGCTGCTGTATTGTGCCTGCAGCCTAGTAACCCATTTGCCCTCTCTGCCATACAGTTCTTAATGCTACATCCATATGTATTTCCATTCTCTAAATTCATTATAGAAGTGTCTATTCCATTTAATAATTCATATCTTCATTAATCTATCTTATTACACCATATTCTATAGCCATTAAATTCACTAACAAAGAACACATTATTTTGGAGACAGCTCCTGTGCAATAATCTCATACTATGAGAAGTGTCATAGAGAGGTGCTGCATTTCATATAATGAGCAAAAATTCTGTGAAATCTTTGCAAATCCCATTTCAAAACTGGGGCTTGAAAAATCTTGGTCACAATAACTTCAAATTCAATTCGACACTATGAATCCTGCTTCTATTTATTTTTCCCCTCAATGATCATCTTTGTACCCGCCAGCTCATGCATGTGCTTGGTCAGCTCTGCTCAGAGAGGTCTCGCCCACCAGGTTTCCTCACCCACACTGCTGTGAATGCCCCCAGCACTGCAGCAAAGGAAAAGCTGCAAGGAGTCAACACCTTGTTAAATATCTAGGTGTCACTCCTATGATTATGAGAGTCTTTCTATTTCTCATGTTAAGTTATTTTGCTTAAAAATTGTTTTTCAGGTATTTCCAGGGGCACTGACATCTCCTCTGTCTCATCCAGTGGCATAACCTCACCCCTGCCTGTTGTCTGGGATACACTGCTCACTCTCCAATAATTTAAATCTCTTCCCTCTACAGTTGTGGTAGTTAAATCTTTGTTTGGCCTGTGCTTGTGTTGAGGATTCTGTGCCATTTTTGAAAGGCGTCACAGCCTAGGAATCCCAATGGAATTGGGTAACATTTGAGCAGTTTAACTGCAAGCTATCTTACAGGGAATTTTCAGCTGGCATGTTGATAAGACTTTGCCAGCTGGAGTCCAAAGGCTGCGCCTGCTTTACTGGCAACAAAGCCCATTGCACCCGCCTGCATCTTTCTTGGAAAGCATGGAAGAGACACCGCGAGAGGAGAAGCTGCTACCCTCTCTCACCGGGAGTGGTGGCACCATGTGCTGCCTACATGATGCCAATGCGCTCTGCTATAACTGCCTCTGTGTTAGGCACCGCATGTCTTTGTGCATCTGACAAACTATATGACAGGTTAAAGATTATCCTAATCTGCTCTGCTACTCTTCTGAGTAGCTGAGAAGGGAGTGCCTACCATATGTGCTGTGTTATCCTAGCTAGTGTATCCAACCTTGTTTATCTGTTGCCTTCACACTTTATGTTATTCTGTGATTCAAAACTGATTTGCTGTTAACTGTTTACAGTGATGTGAGCAAGACAGACTTGTCAAACAGACAGGAAAAAAGGATTAATTGCTTATTTCCCCTGATCTCCTGGGGCTGGATCTGTAGGATTCCATTAATGTGATTAAGGAGAAAAGCAAATGGCATGAGTAAGCTGACATTTTTCCTGGCTCTCCCAACAATTATCCTTGTTGCAAGTTGAGACCATTAAATGTCCCAGCTTTCGTCCTTTCCTACCCCATTTTTTTCTCTCAGCAGTAGAGATGGACAGAAGGGATGAGTTGTGTTTGAGAATTACAGACTCAGAAGGCTTTTGTGCAGAGACTTATCTGCTGCATTGCTGATGTTTGGAATACTTTCTGTGCTTGTTTTTACTGTTACAGGAAGCATTTTGCCCTGTAGGTGATATCAATCCACATCTTCCTCCATAAGATCTTGTGAAAAATTTACGTAAACAGAGTTTGTCCTAGTGGTCAGGCATTCCCTCCTTAGAAACCTGGCAAGATGGGGAACAGCATGTACAGTCTGCACAGGGCAGGGTGTTCTTCGGCTCTGGAATGAGTCACAAAGCCTGATTTAAAGAATTCATGCTTAGCAATGTGACAACTGTGATGATGGGTGTGCAGCAAGGAAAACAGCTAAGGGAGATGTCGAATGACATGGAGAAAAGCAGATCTTGGCTGCGGATAAGTGTGTTGGTTTTCACCCACTTCGATGAAACGAAAACTGTGTTGACCTGTTACATTTGTTCAATGTTAGATTCATAGTTGGTGAATCAGTACAGTAGATTTAGAGTCAATGAGGAAATTCACAGTTATATCTGAAGATCTCCAAAAGAGGAGGGGGACAAGAGTAATGTGGATAAATGACATGGTGAGAACCTTTTTTTAAAAATGCTGTAATTGAATTGATTTATGCAGTAACTTAGATTAACCAGCAAAATTGTCATCATGCAGCCTTCCCTTTCACAGACAGCTGAGGAAGCAGGCAAGGTGGGAACTGTGGACAAATAGCTCTTTCACCCAGTCTTGTGTCTGGTACTGATGCTTTCTGTCTTGTATGCTCTACTGTTTGGTTTTTGGGGTTTGCAGTCAGTTTCAGAAGTGCGTAAAGGGTCGGAAGCAGCTGTGGTCTAGAGCAATAATTTCTCTCTTTCTTTACACAATTGCCTGCCTGTCTGTTAAGGGTTTCATATAAGAATATAGTCCATTATATATAAATACATTCTATATATATCTAAAGTCAGAATTGAGCATCAAGCAATTGGTCTGGCTGGAGATGCAAGTTGATCAGCTTATGGAAAGCAGAGCTGGGAGACAGGTAATCTACACCCCATTTTCTTCTACACTGGTAAAACTGCTGTTCCAGTTGTTGTTTTTCTCATCTGCTTATTGTGAGTCAGTGATTCTGGATTCTGGATTGGAAAGTTTTGATGTTGGGCTTGAGTTTGGGGTTCATAATTCAGCCTTCTATCTTCATGCTGCTACCTGGATGTCCTGTTGTTTTAATGAAGTTGCACAAATGCTGTGTATTATTACTGCCCAAGGAGAAGAATTACATTTTTGTGAACTTCTTATGGATCTGTAAAGGAATTGCAGAATTACTATCTCTTGTGTCTTTGACTTTGTGACTTCAAGGTAGGTTTTCTACTTCATCCATAATCAGAAACAGATAGATTCTGTGTGTAGATTGAGCCCATGCTGGGTTCAACTCCGGCTCTCTGGCACTATGCTAGTTTGGAAACCACTTACCACTGGAAGTAGCCAGATCAAAATACGCTTAGGCACATTTGCTCTCTCTGAAAACCCTGCAGCTATTCCTCAAGGACTACAAAGGGGCATTACCCAGATATGGCTTTACCCTGCTTAGGTATAGCCAAGTGTAAAACCTAAGGTGGAATTAGAGAATGCTATTGCACTATGGAAGATTTTCCAGGTTTCCAGGTCAAATGTTCATACAGGGGCCTGCATGTACTTTGCAACCAAACCAGTGCTTTCTGCTGGGGCCCAGCCCACAGGAAGAGTAGAGCATGCTGAGGCAGTGTGTGTGCACACAACCTGTGAGAAAAACATACAGAGGAATGTAATTAGCTCATGAAAATATTTGTCAGCAGTACAACATGAAGCTTCTCAGACTAGAATTATGATAGGAGGCTGAATGCTAGGGTTTTGAAAAAACAAACAAAGCAAAAACCCAACTAGCTTGTTTTAAGTAGATTTAATGCAAAATTAAGGAAAAGCCCAAGAGGAATAAAGCACTTTAAAAGTTATTATGTTTTATGTATTCTTTGATTCATATCAGCCCCAAGAAATTAACCCATTCTTGACAGTGGTTAACAAGAAAGTCATGGTACTTTTTTAATAGGTGTGGGGATAGTAGTTTGAAGCTGCCTTTACTTTCTCCAGTCACTGGTGGAAAAAAAAGGTTATTTCTTTTTCCTGGTTAACTCTTTTTATTTCTTGTCCCTGTCTTCATGTATGTTTTGTGGTTTTGCTGTGCTTTTTTGGTGTAGCTTTGAAAATTTCAGTGTCTCGAGGAAGAAATGCTTGGCCAAATTCTGTCCTCAGTTACCCGAGGTGAAAAAAGTCAGAGAAATGTATTGACTTTGCTGATATAAAGCTGGATGTTTATTTAAGTAACCCCGTAGCAAACCAACAGAAATTTATCCTGTTTTCTTAGTTCATTCGTAAATTGCCTTGTCTAGTTATGAGGCCACATAACTAAAACACAGCTGCTTGTTTTCAATTGCTTTCAATTCAAGGCAGAGGATCCAGCACCTCCTAAATTGGAGTGACCAAAGCAGTGTTTGTCTTTTGGTAAAATGGTCAAAACTGTGGTATAAACCCTAAAAACACAGCAGTGTTACATTCTGGCTTTGCAAAATTATCCTTTCTCTCCATCCAAACGTTTGGCTGCACTGGCACCTCCATGCAGGTCCTTAGACCTAAGGGCAGAGGTTTTAATGCTCTTGCCTGTGCTTTGTCAATGTGACGCGTCCACAGCAAGCTGCAGCCCGGAATTTACATTGCGAGCGCCAGGCTGCTCCGGGCTGGTGCCTTGCTCTTTGACCTCATTCCTCCTTTGAACCTGCTGCCGCGGTGTGCGCTTGCCAGCCACGTCCCTCAGCCCCATGCCACTCTCTCTTGTCATCTGCAGACAAGAAAAAGGCAGGCAAATTCCAGCCTTTCAAGAAGCTCTTCGGCAAGAGGAAGAAAAGAGAGCCGGTCTCAGACTATGAGGAACCCAAACTGAAGCCCAGCCACTCCTTTGGCAACATCTGCAACGGCAGCTCCTCGGATGAGGAGCCAAACAGTGGGCTGAGGTAAGTGCACCCGTGTCTGCCGCCAGCTCTTGTTCCCCCTGATTCTAATGCAAGTAAATTTCAGTTCTCCCTCTGCTAAATCGCAGCAATTTGTACATTGCTTGTCATGAAGTGTGTGCATCTCTCCTTCCTCTGAACATGACACCTGCTGCTTTAGACCGCAAAATCTCACTACTTAAGGGGCATGTGTGCTGCTCTGCAAATAAGAAATCCCAGAGGGAAGCAGAAATTAATTCAAATCCAGCTCTATGATTTAACAGGTGAACACCTGAGCAGAGGTGTTAATGGCATCCCTGTTTTTAAAACTGGGAAAAGAGAAACTTGAACTGGCTATTATAGGTACTTTATTGCATATATTTCCCTGCGAGGTGGTATCTTTAGGTTGGGACAGACACATCCTTTTTCATTCTATCCCAAATAATTTTTGCATTGTAATAAGAGTTAACAAACAGGCTGTTATTGTTTTGAACCAATTTGAATGTAGAGTAGAAGAAAGAAGAGAGGGGAGAGAGGCATCTGAAAATCAGATCATATTCCAGTGACAACAGAGGATGACAGGAGGACAGCATGAGAATTTTCTGTGGGGATGGTGGGAATAAGAAACTGTACAGAGTAAACAAGTCAACAATCTCTAACTAGGAACAGACAAAAACCCCTAAACCAAACAAACCCAAAGAAACAAGCAAAACCCCCAAAAGACCCCCTTACCCCAACCGCAACAAAGCCCCAAAACCAGATGCACAAACTGCTGAAGTCAGTAATACTTATTTCACTTTCCAACTGCTCAGTGTCAGAGAGGTTAGCTGTCTCCTGATCAAAGCCTGCTGTTTCGGAAGGAAAGGCACTGTTTGCACTGGGGAGTGTATCTACAAGTATAACAAAAAATCTGAAAGGGAAAAAAAACCATTCCAAATTCCTGTGCTCAAGAATGAAATGTGTATCAGAAACATCAACCTGAACAGTATTTCTAATGGTGCCTATAAATATGTGATTTTAAAAATTACTTATTTGGGAGATATTTTTAGCTTCTGGGTTTTTATTCCATTCTGTGAAATTCCTTAAGTACTAGGTTTCCTTTTGGTTTCTGCAGTGTAATATTGCACATCTCTTTTGCTCATCCCAGCTTTTTCAGAAAATCAGTACTGAGCATAGCACGCTGTAGCTGGAGGTGTGACTGACTACTGTTGCAATGCATTACCTGAGTGCATGATGTCAGGCAGCTGTAGGAGGTTTTAGTGCCTTTTCCCTCACAAGCAAACTGAAGGGTGTCATCTCACTTTCAGAGGTTTCCCATTTGGCATTACTGAAAATGCAGTGCTGCACCCAGAAACAAGCAGTGATATGGGAACTTGTCCTATTCCTCAGCAGTGACATGAAGGTGTGGCATACCTTGTTTGGGACTGTTAAATGTTTTGATTTTTAAACCTATCAACTTTTCTAATTAACAGAAACATTAAACGTTAGCCCCTGGTGGAATAAATCAGACTGTACAATTTAAATCAGAGGGGATTAGTAAATGTGAAGTGTCCCATGTCTCATCTCAAGCGAAACATTTCTTTCTGTGATTCCTGAGAGGTTTTAGCCTACTAGAAATACTCAGTCAAGCCTCTGTTTTTCCTGCCAGGCTTCATGGTGCAAATGTGGGTGGGATTTGATAACAATTTTCAGTTTGCTGGTAGTGTTTACCACATTACTCATTTTACAACAAGCATAAAAGTTCAGTGCAGTGCATTAGATTGTTTTGGGAGCTTAGCTTGCCACCCCAGTCAGTTTTCAACATGTCTTCCATCTATTATGTATTTTTGCCTTTACTATAATTTCAAACATATATGATTTGAATGCAGAGATAGGCTAACTAAAATAAAACATGCAGTTGTTTACAAGTTGTCTACCAGTAAATGCATTGCCATACCTTCCACTATTCATACAGAAATAGACTACAAAAAATACAAATAACTAGTAGTATATTTACATAAGCAAAATCCTGACAAGTTTTGTAAACCCATTTGCGTGAAACTCTTTAAGAATGTACAACGAATATATATTAGCAAAAGCTTAATAAAAGTTCCAATTCTGCAATAAAAGCTCAAGGATGTTCCCATTCCTTTAATAGGCTATATTTCTTCCTCAGCCTGGAATGTGCATGAATATGTTATCTACAGATGTGTCCTGTGGACGTTTAGCTTTGTTTTGGGGAGAGGAGGTGGTTGTTTTGAAAAAATATTAAGGGAGGAAGCTGCTTCATGAAGGTAGAGACAAGCAAATGAATGAGTGCAGGCTACAGAGGACATCTGTATTGTTTCCAAGACCTAAGCTAGTATTTCACCGAGTGTTGTATTGGCTTACAAGCCTGCTCACAGCTCACACCTGAATCTCTAATAGGGGCTGTGCTGGCCAGGTGATGCAGATGTGCCCGGAGCAATTTAGGTAATCTACATATGGCGTAGCTTGACTAGGGCTGAGTTGGAAGCAGCCTGAGAGATCTACCTGTCCATCCTTTCTTACATCCTGGATTCATCAGATGCAAATAACTTGCTTGGTATCCTGATGGATGCACAGTTCAGCCTCTTTATTTATGTTGTTTTGCAATACCCAGGTGGGAGGTTTCCTACTGCAGTTTGTCTTGCTTTGCCTTGTGAAAGACTGGAATTCCTTTTTCTGTTTTTATATTGCCCTTCTCGAGTTTACAAAGTTAAAACTGTATTCATTAACTTTCTGTCCTAACCATAAGGGCTGGGAGATAGAAGTACTGACAACAGGAAAGAGCCACAAGTTTGTGGAGCTTCACTGAAGTTTGCAGAAGCTTCTGTTCTCAGACTATGATTTGGCACTTTAAAAGATTTTATATTTGTCTTTTTTGTCACAGTTGACAAATACTCAACTTCTGAGGAAACATTGTGAGGACATACCTGAAAGGGTACCTGTGCAGTGCCCTATAAAAGTTTGTCATTCTGGCTTGATGTGCAGATGCAGTGGGGAATTAAATTTCTCTTATTGGTGGTACAGTAGAATGCCTTTCCTTAGGCTGAATGCAGTATTTCAAAGGACCTGGAATTAGACCTGTCAGGTGTTTAGGGCTCTAGTGTGACAGCATTGATCTTCCAGGAAAAAGTCTCTGAGCAAACTTCAGTGTCTTGACAACCACAAAATGGGACCCCATTATTTGCAGTATTGGGCAGTTCTCTGTGAAGCAACCTAGAGCAACAGTAAAAAGTGATCTGACTACCCACTTGGAGTTTCATAGAGCTCCTAAGAAAATTTCTGTCTGTCACATCCATACTGGGTATTTTTCTTTCTGCTTATTAGCTGTATTTCTGCAACTGGCATTTGTCAGTCTTCTAATTTCCTTTTTGAGTGCCTCATTTTGAGTGCCTCCTTGACTCCAGTATAAGTGCCTTGTTGCTGTGGTTCTTGGTGTCCACTTTCTCCTGAAGACTTCATCTTACCAAAACTCTGATTTAAACAAGTATCTCCTCAAGCGCAGGCAGAGCAAAGCAACATGTGGACATTGTAAGAAATTGCATTTTAGAAAAAAATCAAGCTTGGATTTTCCTTACTTGTGTCAGCTGACATAGATACACCTGGAAAAAGTTTTTTATTTCTGGATAATGAGGTGTGTTGTGGGAACCAAGGGTGTTCCAGGACAGAAAAGGTTATGGCTGCAGTTTTCCATTTGCATGGATTTTAAAAATAAATTTTATTACAGGTTTTGGTGAAATTAGAGTTGTTTCCTCCTTTTTGTAATTTATGTTGCAGCTGAGTAGCACAAAAATAGGAGCCATGACCACCCTATAAGTGGCCATTTCTGATGTGTACTCAGTAGCATGTGGCCAGAGCAGAGGAGTGGGGAAAGCCTTCCTGAAGTCATTGTGTCTTGACAGAACATAAGGCTAACATCACACTCAGTATTTCTACTGACCTCAGCTTTCCTTGACACCTCAACTCTTTCCTTCCTCCCTTCTAATACGAGCTTGCTGAAATCTTTGTGCTCCAGAAGCTCTCTTCTCAGATATGTGATCTAGGACTTTTTACTACTTGCTGCAATTTTATCACTTAGTAGAAATTTGCAGCAAATGCCATTAGCTTGCCTTTTGTTTTTCCAGCTGCTACTTGAGTGCAAGGATGCCTGTAGGTTGTGATGATATGATCCTGAGAGCTCTTCAGTACAGCATGTTTCTGCAAGCCCTCACATTTTATATCAGGTGCCACTATATTTTCTCTTTTGTTTTTTATCCTCAGCCCTGACTATGACCAACTTCATTTTCACCTCAGTGATCCCAGAACCCTTTTCACTCTGGCCTTCACTTCTATCACATAGGCTGTCTTACTGTATTCTCCCTGGAAGGTTAGGCTGTCTCACTGCCCACTTGTCCTCTCCCTTGCCTCCCTTTACGATGTTTTTATTGCACTCCCCCTCCCAATGACCATATGCTTCATTTCCTTCCAGATTCTGCATGACAGCTGTAATTTTCAGCAGCTGGTGAAGTCTAGGGCTGGGGTCCTGAACAAAACAGAGTTGTCACCTGTAGTATAATGGACTCTCTTATTTCCTCTTCCTTTCCTTCCTTATCAGCTAAATGCAGTTTCTATATAACACTTATTCCTGCCAAGGCTAATGTAGACTTTTCACTTCCTTTTCTGTACATTTGGCCATATTTCAGAGCAAATTTTGCATAAACATATGCTGCTATTTGACAGAATAGTGTCACATGTAGTGGATTGTCAGGTTAAATGTGAAAGTTGGACCATTTAGAGCCCTGTTTCTCTCACTTGTCTGCATATTTCTGTGCTAACTGGTGAACTATCCACATCCTCAAGCTGCATTAGGATTCACTTGCAGAGTTACTGGAAACCAGGGTGATGCTTTTCTTTGCTGTGCATGCTGAGACTTTCTGAGATTAGACAATTTAGTGAATAATTACATAAAATTCATGTGTTGAGAACTGTGTAGTCCCACCTGACTACCTTCTTGTCAGACAGCTACAAGGGCAGGGCTGCTCCCTCAGGGAAGGCAAGCAGGACACCAAGGGGATCCCACAGTAGGCGGGGATCCATGATCATGCTGCAGGTCCATAGCTGAGAAGGCAGGGCCAAGGGCAAGCCAAGAAAAGGGTCTGCAAACTGAGGTCTGGATCAAAGATCTTCATGGCCGGACACAGTTTTGTCTGAGCTGGAGACCGGCACTTCTGCAGCATGGCTCAGGTGGGGACCAAAGCCTCAAGCGTGATCTTAAATAGGAGCTCCTGGACCCATGTGTGCAGTTGGAGGCTCCAGATGAGGCTGGTCAGGGACATTAGAGCTTATTAGTGCACTCAGGGCACTGATACTTCCCATGGTTAATTTTTATGCCCCTAATTATAATAATTTTAGTTAGATTATTAGCATAATGCATCAGCTAGTTAAAGCTAGGCTTGATCTCTACTACTAATAGAAATAAAATTACAGTAAGTTTGTAGGTTACAGGTCCCCTGATGACACCAGACTGGAGCTTTGTATAAGATAATGTTGTGTGATATCTATGAAAAGAGCAGGGCTGCTATCAGCGAGGCTGCACAACTGACCATTGGCATCAGTGGGACTTGGATGGGTCATAACAGGGGGATTGTGCTGTTTTCCCAGAGTTAGTGCCCTGAAATTCAACAGTTCCTGAAGGTCATATGAATATATATTTGGAATGAAGGCAGAAATGATCTCTCAGTTTACTTTATGAACAAGATTCCCTGTTAAAAAAGTCTCTCTTTTGTCTGTTCAGATTGTGGGGCCCAGGTTTATGGGTTTGTTAATGCCACATGCTGTCTGAGCACAGCTGTAACTCAGAATTATGTTGCAGCATGAACAATATTCCCCATCCAGGAAAACTCTCCTTCCAGCAGAAAAAGAGGACACTAAATATATAGCTCAGAACTACAATCCATCTTCCTCTATTACAGTATTAATGCATCTCTGGAATGACTAGAAAATGCAATTTATGTTTTTCATCTCTAGCTGCCCTGGAGACATTCATGGGAGATGCAAAATGTTGAATCAGATTTCTTTTTTAAAACAAAACATTAAGTGGAGGCAACCTATCACTGCACTTGTCATTTCCCTTGGGCACTATTCTGGGAAGTGGCTCTCAGTTTCCTTTGAAGAGATTACATGAAGGGTCAATACCTGGCTAAACCAAATTCCTTCTTGCTTTGCATGCTTTTTAAATCTTTTATTGTTTAAAAATGGCTTTATGTTAAAAAGTTGACTTTGATCTTTAACGATTACAGAATTGGTTTCTAATGGAAATCTAAAAGAGTCAAAGTCATGAGACTCCGGGTTTTTTGGAGTCAGTCTCTATAAACATAAAAGAACAGAACAACTCATTCTTTCCCTTTATTTTCCAGTTTCTATTTCTAACTCTTTAATATCAGAGTGGGAGGAACATTTATGACACGCCAATGAGGCAACTGGTGGTGTGAGATTTCTGTACTTCAGTAATGCATCAACATGGGATTATATAAGAGCTGAGGTCTCAGTGTTCCTTGCTGGAAAAGCTTCCCCTTTTTTAAGGATCACAATTTTGTCTTTAAAAGGAGAAATGGTTCTGGAAAAAAACGGGGTCTAAAAACATTACAGCCACCATATTGTCAATACAATAATCTTGTATTCTGTGCAAAATTGTCCCTGCACATGCTCTGATGTAGTTAAGGGTGCAGTCCGATAGCAGGAGATGTTGATTGATGTCTGACTCTTTCCAACAGCTTTCTAGATATGCAGCTAGCATGGAAACTCATGTCAGGACTTGCTTAGCTGGACTAGGAATTTGTGTGGGGTTTTGAGTTCTGATGTTTTGGGGGGACTTTTTTGTACTTGGTTATTCTAGTTACCAGAACACCTCTCTGAATTGTTTCATGTCGACAATGACCACTAATCAGGCACAAAAAAGGTAATGGGAACACATGGAGAGGAGGACAAAGAGAGAAAGTGTGATACCTGACCCAGTTCTGACTTGAGGTACCTAGAACTCATGGAAAATTGCATCCTAAATAGATGCATAGAGGTGGATGGCTGAGGGAGAGTCCAGAGAGAGTCTTTGTTTGCTGCTTTTCATGGGAGAGGAGAGTTTTCCTGTAGGCTCAGAGTGGTCCCATCCTTCTGTGAGAGGTTTGTTTCACATTTCCTAGTTTCTTACCACACACAGACATCTCACCAAGAAAGAGTAATGGAAAGAGGATTTTGCAAGCCAAATTCTATAACATAGATGTGTTAGACCTATGATAGCTCCAGTATCTATATAATCTGTTTTACCTGTGGTTTTTTGGGGGTTCTTCCAGAGGTCTGAAATGCAACAGAAAGTGTTCTTCTGTTCCAGGGAAATTTATCAGCATTGAGTTAAACAAGGAGTCTGTGAAGCATATTCATTTTGTGCAGAAGAAACCTGGGTATGGATGAGGTGTATTCAAGGCAACTCTTTTTACAGCTAAATATAGTTAAATCTCTGCTAGGAACCCAGTCATCTCCATGGTCAAGATGTGGTGTGGTCCTCATATTCTGTCTCACTCTATTTCCCACCCTTACGACACTACTGGATGCATTATTTGTAAAAATCCTGTGGGATGATTGGCTCTGGTATGCTTTTAAGCTCCTTGGGGTCCCCTCAAGATAAAGATAAATCCTGGTGCACTCTTTTTGTGCAAAGTCTGCATGTACCACAGAGTCCCTCATATATTCTCACAAATGTAGTAGTTCTTGAAAATTTCATCCTAATAAAAGAAGGTGAAAAGTATTTTCTTAATTTTGCTGATGTCATGGTTTGACCCTGGCTAAGTGCCAGGCACCCACAGCAGCCACTCACTCGTTCCCTCCCCTGCCACAGCTGGGCAGAGGAGAGAAGGAGGTGGGGGGGTTGGGGGGGGAAACAACCCGGGGAATTAACCCAAAGGTCCATGAGTTGAGATAAGAAACCGGGAGAAAACGCTCCAAGGACAAACCAGGCTCAGCTTAAAGTTGCAAAAGTGAAATTTATTACTACCAGAGTTAGAAGGAGGATATGAGAAATAAACTAAACCTTCAAAAGACACCCTTCTTTTCTGTCCCCACCCCTCCCTCCCTCCCACCAACAGTGCGAGGGGCGTCAGGGTGTGGGGGTTCAGGTCAGTCCANCTCAGTCTCTGTCTCTCACTGGGCTGCAACTGCTACGGCTTCTCTTGGCATTTATGGCTCCTGCGGCTTCTTCTGGCATCCATGGCTGCTGCGGCTTCCGACATCTCCTGCTCCAATGTTGGCACCTCACCCATGGACTGCAGGTGGATCTCTCTGCATCCCTCATGGACCCCATGGACTGCAGGGGGCACACCCCGCCTCACCATGGGCTCTCCACGGCCTGCAGAGGAATTGCAGCTCCAGTGCCTGGAGCACCTCCTGCCCCTCCTTCTTCACTGACCTTGGTGTCTCCATGTTGTTTTCCCTCACATGTTCTCACATCCTCCTCCTTCTCTAACTAAAGGCAGCTGCGTGCCCATTTTGTTTTGATTTTTCCTTAAATACATCATCACAGAGGCGTAACCAACCTTTCTAATTGGCCCAGACATGGCAGTGACATGTCCATCATCTTCAGAGCCATCAGAGACTGGCTCTGCTGGAAATGGTGAAGAACTCCAGCAGCTTCTCGCAGGAGCCATCTTTATGGCTCCCTCCCCACTACTAAAACCATAATAGCTGAGAAACCAAGTATTCCACCCTATCTCTGGAATCTGAAGAGGGACACAGGTGAGGGAAAGAAAACTCTGAGAGCAAGTGGAATTTAACTTTGCTATCAGTAGGAAAAAATTAGTTTTGAAAATTTGTGTATTGCAATTGAAACTGGAACATGATACTTGGGTTGCAAGACATCTTCAGAGAGAACATCTTTAAGGATTTATTAAAAGTGCTTTATATTTTGATATAGCACATCCATAATTCATGTAATTTAGTCAGGTTTCTGAAAGTGAGTCAGATGATGATTCAATTATTTTCAGCACAAACAGCCTCTGAAGTGTCATCACTGGAATTATCAACAGATGTGCTCATAAACTGATGCCTCTGTTTTCCCACATATCTTGGAAGTGATATGGCAATTTGAAACTGTAATACCTTCAGCCTTGGCTATGACTGTAGTCCATATCTCTGTCATGCTGTGAATTTACTGAAATCCACTTCTGATATTGACATGTCTTTTAACTGAAGGGATCACAGTCTGTAGATGTGGATTGTGAGGCTGTTATTGTATAAAGACTTCTGAGAAAAACTTCAGAGATGGGAATGCTGGTAGCAGCAAAGGAAACTCAATTATTCATACTGTATTATGACTCAAAAGAAATTCAGTCTTCCCAAAAGTAGAACATGAGCAAAGTGAAAAAAAGAGGTGAAAAAGGACCTTTGTGATATAATCAGTCAAATTCACAACTGGGAAAATATGAAAGGATAGTGGGCTCTAAGGGAGTAATATAAGGCTCTAAGGGAGTAATATAAGAGACCTTTCAGAAAGTACAAGTAGCTTGGAGATCACCTTAACTGCTATTTAAACTTGCCTGTAAAAGAAATTAGGTTACTACAATGTGTAGCCTACATAGACATTTAAGCAAAATTCTTAAACTATTTTTACCAGTTGTTGGACATGTGGCTAGCAGAACTGCTCATTCACCCACTTTTGAAATATTCAGTATATCTGCAAAGCATTTTGAATGTATAGAGCAGAGACTAGTCTTGCATTTATTCACTGTGGGCTTTCTTGTGACTGTTTCATATGTTCTGACAGTTTGGAGTATGTTTGTTTTATTATCAGGTGAGTAAGAAAACAAAAATGGATGAAACCTTTCAGATATGCTTGTCCTCAGCTCTATGAAACAAAAAGGTGTGGTGCCTTGTAATGAGGGGAGAGAGAGAGAGAGAGAGCAGTTGGTGTTTGGGAGAATGTTGGAGATGCTGTAAATGCTTAGTATGGTCCTGAGCTGCCACTGGTACCATTGTGGGCACTTGTCAGAGACAGGGTTGAATTTTCAGTGCTTGTGTACTTAAGGTTGCAGGCCGCATGGAGCTCCCAAGCTGCTTCATGTGACCTGGTGTCCCCAAAGGAAGCTTTAAATGAAACTTTAGCAAGTTTGCAGGCAGGAGAGACTAGATCCCTAAAAGTGTCCTCAGCACTGCAGCAGGGTGGAGAAGATTTTCACTCCCAGCCATGTCCCAGGCAATCCACCAGAACTGACCTCAGCAGTTGCTCTTTTCCTCCATTTCAGGGATTCAGATTTTATCACACAGTTCCTACAGTCACAGCTTTCCTGCTGTTGGTCAGCTGCAGTTTTGGGGTTTGAACTGCTGGCAGATTCTGTTCAGTTTCAAAGCTGCAGGTTGGCTGCTCCAAACTTCAATATTAACAATTCATTAGTAAGGTCAAGAACAACTTGCAAACAAGTCACTGAACCCTTTGGTGCCTGAATTGGAACACTTGGCTACTAATTAGTTGTAACAAACAACGCAAATATACATGAGGTGTCTGATTTTAAGTATGGGAAGTCCAACCCACTGGACAGCAAAAGGGGTGAACGGTGGTGTATGCACAGCGAGTAGCTGTCAGACAAAGCCACATGTATCTGAGCCACAGCATTGCTGGAAAAATAGTTGAGAAAGGATCCTCTCTGGAGAACAATATGACCTGGACTGTGCATCTTCAGCAGATCTCTCAGCTCAAAAGTAAATAGTAAACAACCTGTTCCCACTGGCTTTGCCCTGGGCACCTGCAGCAGGCTCACACTGAACAGTGCAAGTGCAGGAGGGGTTGCCAGGGGCTGGTTTGTCAGATTTTGCATGTTTCCTTCCCATCTTGTTGAATGCAATGCTGGAGCTTTCAGTTCAAACAGAGCTAACCAATTATATGGGAAAAGCCAACGTTCACTCAGTGTCATGTCAAACCATTCATTTCCAGGCCTGCTAGGAATTTGTCTCTGTGTAAGGGACATTTCTCAAGTTGTGGTTCCCTGGTTGACTCCTGGCTGGCCAAGCAAGGTAGAGGCATTTCGATGCCGTGCAATTTTCCCACAGCTCTGTGTACAGGCTGAGTCATGGTGATTCGGTATAGAAACCTTTTTAGAAGAGGGTTTAAAAATATACCTTTATGGTTTCTCTAATAAAAGGTTTCTAAAAAAGGTGTATTAGCTTTAACAGCCAGAGGCAATCAAGTTGTGGGTTTTATAAAAAAAATCTAACATAGAATATAGCATCAGTTAAATGTTCTTCTTCTTCCATGGCTAAAAATGTTGTGGAATATTGACCAGTTCTTTGCCTGATTGTGTGTAGATTTGTTTCAAATGGAGCATATGTCTCAAATAGTAATCTGGATGAAAAGTACTTTTCAGTTCATCTGTGATTGTATGGAAGATGAAATGATTCAGAGAACTGTGTGTGTTCTCCCCCCAAACTGGAGTGATTATTTTGTGAGTGCAAAAGTATTTTATATATAAACGACAGAGAGGGAGAGGGTTTGGGGGACTTTTTATCCTGTTATTTGCAGGTTACTTCCAAGACATTCTGTTATAAAAGTCAAGAATAGTTTATCATCTAATCAGTTTCAACAGGGTTATGTAACCCTATATAACACTCTCCCTTGGTAAGAAAAGATTATTGTTTTTACTTAAAATACTGCAGGGAAAAATGAGATGAAAATGTAATAAATATATTCCCAACTTTTTTGTTTCCAAAGTATGAATAGAAATATCTTGAACACTTCATGAGCAATTAGTACATTTTAAAAGGCATAAAAGATAATATACTGATCAAATTTATTTTGTCTTGTTGTTTTACTTATGCCTCTCTCTGGAAATATCATCTTCCTTACCTTTGTTGAAATATTTGTTTATAATGCTTTTATCATATGTAGAAGGTTTTGTTGGATAGATCTCTATCAAAACTATATTTTTTTTCCCTCCAGATTGTTTTCTGAAAATATAAATGCGTTCTATAGAGTTGCCAATGGGTTTCTAAAGGGAAAGATTTAGGACCCCTCAGTTGTTCAGTGTTTTTTTTATTGTGGCTTTTATCATGATTGTAAATTATTGGCTTTTCACTTACCATGGAATATTTTAGGTGAGACAAAAACATAACTTCTAAACTCACACATTTTTCCCTCAGCATGTCCCCAAAACCCCAAAGGAACAACCACAAGCCCTTTTTTTTTCTTTTTTATGCTAACTTTTCTCAGAATTAAATTCATTATAATGATTTCTGGTAAACGAAACCACTTTTTGTTTCATCCCTTTGCCTGTGGACTTCAATCAGAGCCGTATAAGTGGTTCACTCATGACACACCCTCCTCCTTGGCATCGATGTTCAGTTTAGCAGCAACACAAGGGCATTTCTCTCTCTTTGTGGCTGATCAAAGACATGCAGCTTGGTGCAATAAGCTTCTCAGCAGTCTGGGGGTTTGGTGACAGCCTTTTATTGTCACTGTGGTCGTGCTCATGGCGATAGGAAGAGCTGAGCAATCAGCTAAAGGAGGCAGCTCTTTAGGAGTGGGTTGCTGTATTGTAGTACCTCTTTTAGTGTTACAGAGCTTCCTTTGCTTGGCTCTTGCTGTTGCCTTTGACCAGGAGTGACAATGGGTCCCAAGCACTGGGACTACGCTTGAATCCACTTTCTTAGATATGCAGTCTGGCAACGTGTGCACCATCATCATCATCGTCTACTCTGTATCCTGAAAGTAACCTTTAGATTTGAGAGTTACAAGCAAAATCAAACTTCTCAACATGCCTACTAAAACCACCCAACTCTAGACCTTTCCAAGGAGGAAGACTGTGTGTAAAGGAATCATGCACCTCCATTAAACTTTTGAAAACCAAACGTGTTTGGATACCTCTCTTCTGAGAATGTTCAAAGCTTTTATGTAGAAGGCAAGAGGGAGGTAAAATCCATACAGCAGGACATCTATGATTTGAAGAGTCACTCTCATAAATTAATTGCAGTGCTTATTTACTTGGTAACTGTTTTTTTTTTTTTTAACAGATCCTCCCATTATTATATGGGCAGTCGAGCTTTTTCCCATGACAGTATTTTCATACCTGATGGGAGAACAGAGAGTGAACAGGCCATTCAAGAAATGTCACAGGAGAACGTTTTAGGAAAAGTCAAAATTCTTCAGGTAAGAAATTGTAAGTGGGAAAGATATTTAAAATGTGGTGGAAAATGGTCTCCAGAACATGTTGAATGTGCATAAAGATGGGTTGCTTTTCCAATAGTCTTGGAGCAGTTTCTCAGCCATGTTAAATTCTCTGGCCAAAAGCCATTGTAAGTAATTCAGATAATCTGCAGAAGTTCCAGGTTTTGATCTTGAAAGGTACAGCAGTGATGCTGTAAACACATCTGCAGAAATGTGTGTGCCTGTGGAACTCATTTAAATTGAACTCATGGTTTTGGCATGTCCTGATCTGTATGTCCAAGTCCTACAGATGTGGTAATGAGAGAAAAAACGAAGGCTGTGTTGAGGACAGGGAATGGCATGCAGAGTGAGACTTCTTTGCAAAGCCAATTTAACTATACATTTATATGTATTACCTTTTTTTCCTCATTTTTCTCACTGCACTTTCAATGGTTTTCATGGAAGGTGGGTTTATCTCTCCAAAGCATAAACAACACACTTGGGTATTTGCTTCTAAAGAGCTTTACATGGTCCACTTTCCCTTCTTTTCCAGAACTCTCTTCCATTAGTGTTCGAACTAATTTTTTTGCTTTACTCCTTGTATCTCTGTAAGATTCCCAGCTTTATGCCCTTCTAGACCTTGAGAGAGCTATCCACCAGAAACACCTTGCACTTTATTGTTCAGGATGCTGAAATGTCCTGTCAAAATGCTGATAAATTTTTAATGCTGTGCAAGTGCTGTTACCCTGAAGATGACTAGTAAAACACCATTGATTTCTCTTACCTCTGAAGTCTACTCACGATCCATCTTTTCTGGTGAGTGAGAGATCATGCACATTAGACAGCTCCAACCTTTAGGATGGGATTCTTCCTGCTTCCTGCCTGGTGCTGTCAGCAGGCAGAGCATCTGCACAGTGCTGGCCATGCTGACTGTGGAGGCACTCCGAAGTAGAAACCACACGAGGACATCTTCAATTCCTCTGTGCTGGCTTTTCAGCTTAAATTTCCCTGGGTCAGGTAGATTTAGTGCATGCTATTTTCCGGCTGGAAACCATTACATTTAAAATGACTGCTGACTCTGGGTAAAGTCATGAGGTATGTGGGCCTGTCCTGCAGTATCCAACAAAGCCCACCCACTCCTTCAGGGATCTGTGCCCTCCCTATCTGTTGGAGTTGTTTTCTTGGCTTCTGTATACTAGCTTTTCTCTGAATAACTTTTCACTTCCAGAGGTGGCTTCTCTCATTTCAAAACTCAGCTTAAAATTCCCATTGGAATTTATTGCCTTTGCTAAACTAAGACACCTGATAAAAAGTATAGTTAAGGCAGTTGTTAACAACCATGTTCACTAAGCAAATGCTAAATCAAGAAAATTAGAGCAAAATATCACCCTTGAAAGTCACAAAATAAATAGCCAGTGATACTCTCTTGCTCATATGAACTTTGCATAAGCCTTTTTTAAGTGTGGTTACTTGCATGTATTTTAAGGGATAATATTGTTTCAGCTGCTTGATGTCAAAAATGTGCTTACATTTTTTTTTAAACTGAAGGATGGTAGTTCAAGATTTTAGTGCAACTGAAACCCATCTGTAACATACCAGATTCATTTTTAAACTCTGATGATGATGGTGAGGGCAACTCATTCATTCAGAAAAGAAATGCATAATAGATTGCAAATGACACTTTTAACTATTTACATGTTTACGCAGAAGTTATGTATTCATCTAAATGTCCATGGATTTCCTTTGTAAACCCATGGAAAGCCTCCCTAAAATAAGCCCAGGGGACATTTCTTGTATCTGCAAAAATTGCTGCCTAGCACATAACTGTTCCCATTTCCCTAGCCATGATTTCTGCAACTGCTCCCTGAGTTTTTGGACAAAATTATGCCAAAATCCCATTGTACATTTTTAGGTAGACCTTGGATTTGAGTCCCAGGTCTGATGAGTTCTTTGGACTATCATTCCTGTTTGAAGGTTTTATGTACTCCATATCCCATCCTTTTTTTTTCCTGCTGTAGTATTCCATGAGCCAGTGTTTGCTGTGTGATTTTGCAGTCACAGAAAACACTGATACTCTGTCTCCGGGTACCAGAAGCTTGTATCTACTTTGAAATCTCTTTCTGCAAGCTAACTCCAGCTGGGAGCATCTGTATTTCTTAAAGTCGTGAGGTAAGAGGAGACAGTCCTCTCTTCTGAAGAGCACTCCACTGCTTAAAGGCAATTCTGTGGCCAGCTCCCAGTCTCAAGCCATCGCTATGCCACCAGTATTACTGTGGTTTTGCCAGGCTTGTATGTCAGGGTGGGAGAACAGCACTTCCAGTTTCCATTTACCTGGCAAGGTACTTTTCAGTAAAGGACTGTTGCCAGGATTCTGTGCCCCGTGCTGACTCTAAACTTGCTGCATTCCATATGGAGATCAAAAGCTCTGCAGATTTTAACCCTCTTCAGGATTTTTTTTTGGCGGTGGTACAGTAGGTGTTCCTGGAGAACTCAAACCTTTTTTTTGGAAAACTCCCCATGCTTACAAACCTAAAAGACAGCACAGTGAAAGGGTTTTGAAGTCAGAACAGCAATGCAAGCCACTTAATACTGGTGGTGCTGGATCTCATTCTGGGGACCACCAAAGTGTTCCTCCCTTTTCACCTTGCATTTCTGCTGACTTTGGAGTGTTGGTGAACCCACAAAAAATGATGTGTGGTGGTGCAAACTCTGTAGTAGTTTAGGCAGTTGGCCAGCGTGTGCACGGGTTCAGCTGCTTATTGTGGGAATTCTCTCTTTCTAATTATGCGTGAAAGGTAAATTAGTTCTTCCTGGAATAGCTCTCATTTGGTTTTATTGATTTTCAGATTGGCAGTATTCATCTTATCATGCATTCTGTAAATGGATTTGGTCACGTTCAAAGGTTTTACTGTGTGCTAGAAGTCAGGCTGAGAAAAGCCTGACCTCTCATAAACCTCCAGTAGCCTTTTTGTATCCTGAAGTTATTTTGTGTTGGCTCAAGCCATCTGCTGTTGTAAAAGCAGTTTTCCCCTTGTCCTTTGGAACTGCTGAGATTTATCATTACCTAGTTTTTAAGAGCCAGTGTACAAAGCCAGCCTGAACCTGTTCCCACGAAGAGGTGGTACATAGGCACTGCTACTCTTAATGCTGAACTCTTTTAGTTTCTGGGGATCTGTTGCTTTACTTGTCATACAGGGCTGTGAATGAGACACAAGGAATGTTTAAAATGTAAGTCTAGCAGTGTGTCAGAAGAAAACCCACAACCCAAATCTTGGAGCTTCATATTACATCTTTCTCTTCCAGAGGTTAGAGGGTTCCATCAAAGTGTCTTAGAACTACTTCTTAAAATTTTATAGCTGTGACTCTTCTTCCTACCTCTGATATGTGCCAGAAATGGTCAGCAAATGAGCAGAAGACAGTTTTTATTTCAGACTTGGAAAAACTGCAGCAGGTAAAACAGAAGCTTGTTTAAAACATTAATTTCCTGGAGCATTTACACTATTCTCTCCTGTTTGCTGTGATGATACCATGGTGTGTCACCGCTACTGTTGTTGTTCTCCACTTCTTGCCTTCACTGGAATTTTCTTGGGTCACCTGGCTCCCATGGGGCTGCAGCAGTCAGCTGCAAGAAATAATAAAGGTTGACTAAGACATATGGCTTGTGGCCTTTAGGAACTGCTGGGTTACATCCTTTTTGTTTCATGTGGCCATGTAGTTTAAAACAAACCCTCTGCTCTGTAAAGTTATAAAACACCAGTTTATTATACAGATATTAATTATGATAAAACTTCTTTTTGAGAATCCCAACTTCTTGGTCAAATACTAAAGGACTGCTTTTAATATTCACATTTGCCTGATTTTGTAATGATGAATGACCCTGGTCATTTTCTTCTTGTCAGACCTTATGATGGCTCAGTTTTGGATTATATTTCTTTCAGTCGTTAGCATATCTTAGCTAATGATGAAGCCAGTGCTTCCCCTACTGTGCATTGCACATCTGTATTCTACCAGCCACTCCCTAGGTAGCTTTTGTTTGATATTGCCCAGATCTTAACAAGGCTGCAAAGACATTATTCAAACCCCAAAGCTATTATCTTTTATCATGGTGCTCTGGATTTTTCAGAATTGGGAGTGAATTTTCACTGCATGATTTCCTAGCTTTGTATTTCTTACAATTAATTTCTCTGTTGCCAATATTTCCTAGTGCCATTGCAGGCTATTTCTTTTCTTCATATTTGAAAATTCTTTTCTCCTTATAAACTGAATTTATAACTTTTTTCTTAATCACTCTTGCATTTCTTGCACAGACCCTCTTTTTCCTATGATCATAGTAATCCCTGAAAATGAGCTTCCATTTTCCTTCCTTGCTTCTGCTTTGCTTTAGGAGAGACTGATGTGACAAAAGCCACAGATGTTGTATCTTCAAGCCCCTCCACAAAATCTTTCTCTTTACACATGAGCATGTGTAAGTGGTCCATTGCCTCTCTACACCAAAATCTTCATTTGTGTCTGGATTTGTTGCAATTACACATCTCTAGAGGTCTTCGCCATTCGTCTATTTTGGACTGTCCCAAAAAGTTTCTTCAAGGGTAATGCTCCTAACCACATGCTGCTCCAGCAATGGAAAGTGGAATAGTTTCCTCCCTGCATCTTATATCCAAAACATCTCTGCTAATACTTACTATTTTCCTAATTTTCTATAGGTTTCCATGTTAATTTTGCACCTGGATTATTTTCTAAAGCCTCCAGCTATACCAATATAACTTTTCACGTGATGCTTTCCAGTTTATTCTCTCTTTTATATATATATAAAAAAGGTTATATGCATTATTTAACTTGTTTAAATATGCTGCAGATTTTCCAGTTTGGATTAAGAAGTGGACTCCCTTCCATAGTTCACCATTATTTAGGTGAACTCTCTTCTCAGCCTAGAAAATAAATTATAAGAGAGAATATGATAGAGATGTCTGAAATAATGAGTGGAATTGATAAAATGAATAGAAGACAATTGCTCAGTCTTTCACAGCATGAGAACACATGAGCAACAGTTGAAACTAGTAACACTTCCAAACCAAAACAAATATTCCTTTAAACAAAGTTGGACTGTGTAAAAATTCCTCAGATGCCACAAGTCATTGGAGCGTTTACAAGTAACATCTCAGCACAGGCTCACCCTCTTCTTATGTATTCCCAAGGCATTTGTTTTTTGGGTTATTCTGAGAGACTGTACAGGACCAAGTTGAATTTCAATAGTGTGCCTCTTTTTAGGACAAGTATTAATAAGTCATTATTTTTCATTTATATATAACTAGAAAACTGAATTTCATTTAAGTTTCATTATATTTAGGCATTGCAAACAGATATGAAGAGTAGATATTTGAGTTGAAGGGAAAAGATGACCAGCATTTCTTGAAAGCCTTGTTTGAATGTAATCAGCTGAAATAGTACACTCTGTTTTAATGATTTTTAACTGAAGAGAGTAAGCAGCTCAGCAGATCCAGTTTTGGATTCACTCCAGGCATGAAGACTGATGTGGTTTCAGGGGCCTGAATCCAATGCACATGCAAGCAGGCATGTACACAGAAGAGGAGCCAAATGGGAGTGAGAGAGGAGATGTACAGCCTGATCTGGGCTCTTTGCCAATTAATATGGAAAACTTGCTCTGTGGCATTTCCTATGCAAATGCAAAAAGTGCTTTGAAAGTCTGAGCTTTTTTTATTTGCTGCAGGTGCCAGACAGTGCAGAACAATTTTAATTAGGAGCTTTATTCCTTAAGTTATTAATGGGAAGCTGGTGTCAGTTAAACAGTATTA